>PVKS010013368.1:0-12472 GCA_004027875.1 Aplodontia rufa | reverse complement strand
AGTGAAGTTCCAACTGGAATGCAAGAATGGGTCATGTTTTAAAGGGCTTTGGTCTTGGAATTGTCAATACTTTCCACATCAGTATTCATGTTTGACATGTGTTCTGAGGAGGGAAAAAGAATCTTGTGTTAAGACCAGAGGCTAACAGACCAATTATCTTCCATGTTGAATGGAATCCCATGAAAATGGATTGTTCCTTTTACACCTTACATTTGTTATTTAGCAGTCCATGTGTTAAATCCCCTTTGCTTTCCTGCTGCATTTATGTCTGCATGATCTTGAACAAATCACTCACCTTTGAGAAGAACTTAGTTCTAAAATGGGCTTAATATGAACAAGTCATAGGATTGCAGCAAAGATTAACATTTAATTATTCATGTTAAAAGCCCTTGGTAGAATATAAGGGTTATAGAACTGTTATCTCAACCTTTCAATGGATATTTATTCTTCCATATTAATGCAAATTGGAAACTTTTGGATAATAGCTAAACCATACATATGGCTGAAAAATCAAGAACAAAGGTAACCAAATGGAAACTCTGCAATTGGGCTAAAACTAGAAAGCAATTTTGGCTTCAGATGGGGAACCCACCAGGAGAGTGTGTTTCCTGGGCATCTTTGTAAAAGGTGGAGTAAGCCATGTGCTTCTCCAAGAATCCAGAGCAGAACTGCTAGGGGAAGACCCTATCCCTTCCCTCCCTGCAGGCCAACAACAGGTTGTAAAATTCACTTCCCAGAGTCTTCCAATTCCATTCCCACAATGGCCATTTCCCAGGAGGATTCCTTTAATTCTACTTTCAGATCCTTGGTCCTTTAGTCTGGCCTCTAAATTGAGTGGGAAAACATGAGCAGCTTTTCTGAGGGAGTAGCTGTTATTTCTTTCTCCAAGGATTTGTTTTGGTGTAAAGCACAGGAATCCAACTCACAAGTCAGTCAAAAACAAAAAAACCCTGCATATATTTTATGGGCACTTCACAGCTGCTTTATAAATATATGTTTAAATTATATGAATTCATTCCAAGTTCTCATTATTTGTAAGTTAAGTGCTGTAGGTATTGCTTCAGTTTAAGTCCAGTCAATTTTAGTTCAATCAACTCTGACACCAAATTTCTAGACATATTTGGTTTTGCAAATAAGTCTGTTTAAGAACTTAGTTGAATAATGTTAAGTAATTTCAGATCCCTGCTTTGTGTATGTGCAGTAATGGGCAGGAAAAATCTCTGCAAATTTGGATGTACAAATGGGGATGGAGAAAAGTGGCCTTTCTCTGAACTGTCTTATTATATTATTTTATTCAAAATTCAGGAAAATTTCCTAAATGGCTTTAAGGATAATTTGATTCTTTTCTACATGGGAGAGGAAAGGAGAATCAGGGGCTCATACTGCATCATCTTTTCCCTACTTAATAGAGAGGACACTCAGGACAGTTTTATTCCTGCAAAGTTCCTCTCTCTGAGACTGATTCCATTTTGCTCTGTCATATCTTACCAGGTTACTTAGCTTAAAATTTTATCTCATTCATTAATTCAGCAAATATTTACTGAGTACATTTTCTGTGCTAAGCACCAGGCTAGAATGGGGAATGAAATGGAATGCTTATGTTTGCATAGTGTATCCCCTTGTCAGGGCAAGCTGCCTTGAAGATACAGAGTGTCTTGTGAGGGGTGAGTTAGGGGAGTAGGGAAAATTGGAGGATGCTCCAAACACAGTCTTGAAGAAGACACATCCTAGAATGATGTCAAACTCCAGACCTGAAGGATAATAGGAACTGGTAAGGGAGTAGGGATGTAAGAAGAGGGAATTTCATGGGTAAAGATGCCTGGGCTATGTGTTTAGGTGCACATTTCTGCAACTGAAAGGAGCCTGTCAGAGTGTGGCTGCTGTGGAGTCTGATTAAAAGCTGTCAAAACGGAGGTGGGGGGCATAGCATAGGATCTATGGAGTCCTCAATGCCAGATTAAGCAACTCAGAGTGCATTGTCAGATGATACTGCAAAATCATGGTGAGGAATGAAGTAGGATGTCATCACCATAATTCAGGCAAGAGCTGTTAGTAGCTTAGTCTAGGGGTAGTGGTGGCAGAAAAATGAAGATGGAGAAAAGTGGCCATTTTAAAACAGAATCGAAGTGCCAGGATTTGGCAACGGATTGTTCAAATTTATGCCTTGAGTACTGGGAACCATTTGTAAAAAGAGCAGTTTTGAGACACAAGATTTTGAATGTTTCATGTATATCAAATTAATTAACTAACTTACTTATTTGTGACTACTGTTATTTATTTATTTATTAGCAGTACTGGGGATTAAACCCAGAGGTTCTTTACCACTCAGATACATCTCCCAGCCCTTTTTATATTTTGTTTTGAGACAGAATCTCACTAAGTTGGTGAGGCTGGCCTTGAATTTGCAGTCCTCCTACTTCAGCCTCCAGAGTCACTTGTATTATAGGTGTGTGTCACTGTGCTAAACTGTAATGATCATTTTAATTTACACGTACCATTGGTAATAGACACTGACTCAATGGACAAGAAAAGAGATTATGATTTCTTATTCATGGTGATATCTACTTTCTTACCTCCCTGTCCTAGTAAGTAGGCATCTATCTTAGAACTTTTTGTGTTGCTGTAACTAAATATCTTAAGCTGGGTGCTTTATCAAGAAATAAGTTTATTTAGGTCACACTTTTGGAGATCAAGATGCCAAGATCGAGGTCCCTCTGTTCTGCCTTTGCAAGGGCCTAGTGACTATGTCAAACATGGCAGATGGCATCACATAACAAGAGCTTGTGCAAGAGAGGCCAGCAACATGTGCAGAAGCCACGTGGTGAGAGAGGAAGCAAGAGAACAGGCTCAGGAAGCTGAACATGATTTATAACAACCTTCTCTCAAAGTAACCAATCCAGTACCAAGAGAGTGAGATTGTGCTCTATGAGAAAAAGCATTAATAATCCTTGTTAACAACAAAATCAGTTCTTAGAAACACCATCTTTCAATAGTCACATTAGGAACCAAGTTTCCAGCACACAAGCCTTTGTGGGATAAACCATATCCAAACCATAGCAGCATCCGTAGCTATCAAGTATATGAGCAAGTCAATAAGTGAATGAATGGATGTATCCAGATGAACATGGTCTATCTATGCTGGCATACCAGTTGGAGAGAAGCCACATAAAAGAGAATGATTGCGTGAGAGGAAACAGGCCACTGCAGGCAGGATCTCAGACACATCAACATGGATGAGGCAGAGAAGAAGGGAACCATGAAGGAGGTGAAAGGGGCAGCAGAGAGGTAGGAAAAGAACCAGGCGTCATATAAGCCTAAATGCTGCAGAAAGACCAGTGAAGGTAAAAAACCAAAAGAAGCTATAAAGTTTGGTAATAAGAAGTTTGTTGATGAACTTTTTTAAAACAAGACAAGGAAATAGAGCCTTGATCTTTAAATCTCCCCCTTAATGCATGAGTGTCTACAGCAAATAGCAATCTGTTAACAGAAACAAAGTGAAAGAAGCAGCAAGACTCAGTGCCCTACCTTTTAGGAGACAGCAAGAGAGAACCTGGAGATAAAGCAGTTGTTTCTTGTTTCTTTTCATTTGGTTCAAGGTAATCCAATTGCCTCTGACTTCCCAGGGAACCAAGCAGCTCCCACGTTCCTCGCTAAGTCCAAGCCATAGACAAGGGCAGAGGCCACCCTGGGAATGTTTGTACTGTTAATTTTTTGCAGTTGAATCATATTGACGAAATTGTTTCCAAGTTGCTCAAACATAGATTGAGAAGCTGAGTGTTTTGCTGGAGATTAGCATTCTTCTGTGATGATATAATGTGGCTCATGTCACCAGTAAAAGGATCGTTAATAAAGCAAGTGGTTAAGTCTAAGCACTTCAAAAAACTGGGGTTTCCTCAAAAGACAATGATAAAGCATCAAGAAACAAAGTAAGTTGTAAGAAGGAGACTCTTCTGTGAACTTGACAATTTGATTAGTGCTGCCAAGGGTATCTTAAAACACAAAACATGAAAGAAAAACAAAAAAAATAAGTTTTGATTTTAACTAGTGTTTATCATTTACCTAAGTGAGTTTTGAAAAAAATGCTGAAAGAGATTAGCTATAAAGGAGTGAAATACTTGTGCAGGAAAAACACAATGCCATGGTTTGGGAATGATACCATATGCCTCAATAAAAATTTAAAAAATTCTCCTAGGACATCCTATATTGCTTTATTTTTGAGCTGCATAAGAGAATGTGTTCTTAAAAAGCAATTATGTAAAATGAGACAGAAATGATAATTAGTTGACCCAGGAATTTTTCTCCAAACAAATGTAAACACTGGGAATTGAGACTTGAGACTTGGCTAAATAACGCTCATTCTTTACCATTACATCACAAAGCCAATCAAAAACTTGGAGTGTGATAACTATGCCAAATCTCCTCATTTCTTCAGAGAAATAAAGGTAGAATAAAAGGCAGAAAATCAGCAAATGTTGAAAGACAATTGTGTGCTCTACAGTGCAAAATAGAGAACCAGAACAGTACAGGGAAGGGTGGAGACCACAGGGTCTGCGAAGTTGAGAACAAGATGGTACTGTGATTTTTTGTAAGATCAAAGTAAATTCTTCTTATAAGGCTCATAATGCCCTCACCAGTGACTTGTGATCACTATTAAACATCAGCATTTTTTTTTCTGGAATTTATTTTTTCAAAGAAATATTTTGGCTTCAATCCCATTGGCCACTCCTTCCCATCCTTTGCTATCTTCCACCTGTCTTCTAAAGGCAGAATGCCACCTTCTCTTTTTCTTCTATATACTCTCCCTGGCTGACCTCCCCCAGCCCATTGATATAAAGATCATGGAAAATTGGATGAGTCTCCACCTTAGATCCTTGACACAATCTCTTCATATGTCTCAGATGCATTCCATGGGTGTGTGTTAGCCTCGATGCTTGTAAATCCTGCTTACTTTATTGCCAAAGGGGTATGCAGCTGGTCACTCTACCTGTACCACCTATCAAGACATCATTGTTTCTTGCCTAGCTAACTAGATTCCAAGTGCTGCTTCTTGCCCCTTTACAATATAATCTACCCTATAATACTCAGTGTAAACTTCTGAAAATAAAAGTCAGCCTACTTCCAATGACAGCTACCCATAGAACATCAAATAGATTTCAATCCCTCTTCCCTGGGATGCAGACCCTCTGGGCCCCCACCTCATCTCAAACCACTCTCGCACTTTGGTCTTCTGTGTTTTAGCAATCTTACTCCCAGGTATGGAATGTGCCATGGTCACTGAAGCCCCAAGGCCTTTGCATGTTTGGTTCTGACTTTTTGCTCAATTTATGCTGTTCTAGCTGACTTCGTGTCATTCAGGATCAATTTACAGATCACCTTCTTAGAGTTGTGCTATAGTGGTCCCCACCTGTGTGTCCCCTTGTTTCAATCTCTAATAGCCCAAGTTTTCCTCTTATTCAGTTAGTGTTGATTTCTGTTTTGTATCTCTGTACCTTTCCTGCCCATCACAGGACATGGAACAACACAGAGTACATAGGGGACAGTCCTATAAATACCGACTGAGTAAATGGACAGCTCGTGTACCTACTTCTTGGGGCTTACCTAGATAAGACCTGGTTGTGGTTAAATATGGTTGATTAAATCCCCAGAAGTTAGAATAAAGTTCCAGTTAGGGGTGATGGTGTTTTCTCTTATTTAATGAATGAAACTCAGATTTATTTTTCTAGAAATTTCATAGCAGAAGTCATTGAAAATTTCAAATCAACTCTATCTTTTATTTACCTTCTTGTTCTACCTTTTACCCCATTTTGTTATGATCAAGAGAAAACTCATCAATCCTGAAAGCAGCTTTCTCTTCCTCTTTATCACTCAGAGAAGGGTGACTACACATTATTTTAATAAATGACAGAGCAACATTTCCCCCAAACACTGTTATTACATATTTGACTGAATTTAACATTTATTGATTTTTAAAAACCAAAATTCATTGAACTACAGTGATAGAAAGCAGATCCATGTTTGTCTGGGGCAGAAATGCGTGGAGATTGATTGCAAGGTCTAAAGGACTTTGTGAAACCTTATCTTTGTCAGGACAGTGTTAGACTGCATACAGTATACTTTTGTCAAACTCATCAAACTGCACATTTACAATATAACATTTATTGAATGAAGATTGTATTTCAATAAAGGTGATTTTAAAAATCCCTAAGAATTACTGGGTCAAGCACTCTGCTTAATGTCTTATATTGATTATTCTAATATACCTGAATATTATTGTATGTTGTATATTATGTATCTATGCTGTTTAGATATGAACAGAGTAGCTCTACTTCAGTCCATGAGTTTAATTCTATGCAAAACCCTTACCTAAAAAAACTTTTTTATATATTTGAGAGGAAAAATATATCTTTATCTCAATCATGATAAATTGATTACCTGAAATATTTTGATCAAACTAATTATCTCTTTCTTTGGGTTCTCCCAAAAGCAGACTCTGAGATGAGGATTTGGTTGTAAGTCATTAAATTGGGAGTTGGTGTCAACAGGTTTGGGCCATAATCTCAAGACACAATCTATAACATTATAATCCTAAATGTTGAAATCTTGAAAAATGAAAATCCTAAAAGTATAAAATCCTGAAAGTATAGTTCTGTGATAAATAATAAAAGTTCTTTAAAAAACTTTTGAAGACATTTATTTACCTTTTTAAAAAATATTTTTTGAGAAACATAAAACAATAGAGAGCTTTACATGCCACTATACACAATAAAGTAGGCAATAATAAAATACATTTATTTGTGAACATAAGCACTCATGACAGAACATCAAATAAATTTTATTTGGGCAGCTATCACTGGATTTAGGCTGACTTATACTTTCAAAGGTTTACTGACTGTGGTCATCTGAAATACTGTGATGAATAACCTCTCTCTCTCTCTCTCTCTCTCTCCCTCCCTCCCTCTCCCTCCATACTGGGGATCAAACTCAGGACCATATGCTTGCTAGGCAAGGGTTCTACCATTGAATGACATTCCAAGTTCCAACCTAAATCTTTTGGCAAGATGATCAAAAGCTCCAAGGGGTCATCAACTGCACATGCAGTCTTTCAAAAATCTGAGATCTAGGGAAATTTTATTCTTGACAAATGCAGGTGTATGAGCAGGACACCTCTTCAATTATTTGAGAAGTTTCAACAGTACACTATGCTTACACAAAATCAACATTGTGAATAAATGCACTTTCGCAGTTAAATTGGCAAAAAAAGAGAGAGAATCAGAACTGTCTAAAAGTCTACACAATTTATACCTCCACTTGTGGAACTAAAGAAAGTTGGAATATATAACACAGTGAATTGCAAAGAATAATGCTTGCAATTTAAAACAGTTTAAAAAAACAGAAAGAGTGAGGGGGAAAAACTAAGAAAATTGACATGAAAAAGTTATTACAGGGATAGGTGACAGGTGATAGCACAGAGGAGGTGGGATGATTTTGATGATCATTGACTCTATTTTGAAATGTTGCATATGATGAATATCTGCTTTTATTTTCTTTTTTCTTTTAGAGAATGATTTTCCTGGAGAACCCTTAAGTTAGTTTCTACAGGCACTGTTCTTTTTTATTTTTTTCTATGATTTATTATACACTGACAATAGCACTCCTTTTTCACAATTCTCCCATCCTCTACGCCATGCTTCTGTATTTTTAGGTAACTGAATATCCATTTCACATTCATTCACATACAGAGCACAGATTTGGTGGAAGCAATTCTGGTGATTGAACAGGAGCACCATTGTGTGAGTGACTTCTTATAATAGATAAGGCATATAATTATTTTCCAACCAGTCTGTTGCTTCACTGGCTTCTAAAGGCAAATGTGGTTTTAATTCATTAAAAACTCCTGGAATTTCATCAGTTGGAAAGAATTCCAATGCAGAAAAATGATACATTTTTTTAGCTTGCCAATCCTTTCCCCAGAATTTAGCTTTCTACCCATCCTATGAGTCCCTCCTCATTTTTCTCTTAGAAATTATAATTTCAGGACTTCAACTTTCATGATTTTGACATTCAGCATTTTAAATTTTGAGAATTGTGATTTCCAGGTTTTTAGATTTTAGGGATTTCATATTTGAGGGATTTTGATCTTTGGGGATTTCAACATTTGGGATTATGGTGTTTGGGATTGTGTTTTGGGAGATTATAATTGACACCCGTCTCCATAATCAGCTTTTGTGGAGGAGTAGGAATGTGCCCAAGAGCAGCGAAGAAAGTCATTGCCAGGTATGCTAATGACCAGCTGACCATTCTCTACTCAGTCCTGCCAGGGTCCTGTGGGAGATGCCTTAAAACTGTCCCACCTTGGAGGAGGTAGTGGTGGCATTTACCCACCAGTTCCATCATCATCAGCTGAAATATTCCTATGGGACATTTGACTCTACTGAGTTTACCACACCCAGTTCACATGCTTGGGGGCCAGAAAGAGCCATTAGGGTATCACAGATGCTTTCTGTAAGAAGCTGCTGGGTCATAGTGCAAAGAGACAATAGGTATTAAAAGGATGTGTAGGACCATGGCAGTGGCTGCTAAATACTCTGTATATGAAAAGTCCATCCAAGTTATCTTATTTTATTCTTCAGTGTTTTTTTTTAAAGAGAGAGGGACAGTGAGAGAGACAGAAAAAGAGAGAAACAACTTTATTTAGTTTTTCACATGGCCTTTGCTGCTCCAACACTTAGTTGCGTACGTGGTGCTGGGGTTTGAACCCGGGTCCTCGTGCTTGCCAGGCAAGCAACGAAACCGCTGAGCCACCACTCCAGCCCCTATTCTTCAGTGTTAACAGAGTTTTGTCCATATGTTTATCTTAAATTAAAACAGCTTAATCATAGTCAAAGGTAATGACACTATTTTCACTTAGAAAATCCTCATGTACACATGAGCATGTGGCTCTGATTTACTGAGCCTTTATTATGCATAAGATAACAAAAGCAAGTTCCTTCTTTACTCAGTTGTCAAAACAAATTTATCTCCACTTTACAGGTGCAGAAACTAAGGCTTTAGAAGTGTAAGCAATTACTTAGGCTCTAGAATTGGCAAACAGCTGAAATCCAAGACTGCCCAAGCTCCCAACCACTGGTCACTATTGTGTTCTAGATTTTCAACCAACATTGTGCTCATTCTCCAGGGGGCTTCTCCATCTCAAAATCAGAGCATCTGAAATGCAAAGGATCATGAATGTTGTCAGTGAGCAAGGAATCAGAGAAAAGAGATATAGACTGTTTGAAGACATAAATTGTGTGAAAACAACTTTCATAAATTATGTCAAGATGCTTACTAAAAGGTTAGGAAGAAAAATATATATTTTTTCCCTAATAGTATGATAAAATAGTCCCAGCTGGGCACAGTGGTGCACCCCTATAATCCCAGAGACATGGGAGACTGTGGTAGTAGGATTATAAGTGTGAGGACAGCCTCAGCAACTTAGTGAGACGCGTACCAAAATAGGAAGAAAAGAAATGTGGATGTAGTTCAGTGGCAAACCATCCCCTAGGTTCAATCTCCAGTACAAAAAAAAAAAAAAAAGAAAAAGAAAAAAGAAAGAATAGTCCCCATTAGAAAGATTATTTTATTTTAGCATGTAGTCACAACAAAGAATGTATTTAACTATTGACTTGTTTAGGGCCTGAGATTACAGACACTGAGAATTGTGGATATAACCCTGAAAGTTACCTGCAGAGAGATGAGCATCCCAGCCAATGGACACAGAATTTACTGTCCCTTACCATCCTATTATATTCAATGCTGATGGCCAACTCATCTATCTTCATGTTTTCTTCTTGGTGATTCCATGGCACTATTACTATTTTTTTCTATCCTCTCTCCACCTATAGCTATTATGGATAAAAACAGGACAAGATGACTATGTAGTAGAGGGGTGACAGGGCATAGTCCTTTCTTGCTAAAAACCTCCTTTTTTCTTTCCACCAACTACACTTAAGCCAATTAAGTGTGCACTCTATCCTGTAGTGCACAATTAATTGATTGTGCACTCTATCCTGGAGTGAACAATTAATTGACCTCCTTCCTTGAATCACTTTCTCCTTCCTTACTTGTGCTTTTGGGGATCATCCAAACAAATCATTTGCTTTCAAAATCTGCTTTCAATGTTGGATTCTAATGGGAAAAAAATCTGAGACAATATATCACCACTACAATATCCAATATATTGTGACCTGACTTCACATACAGATTTTTGAGTTCCTGAGGGCTGAGGAGAGGTTTAGTATGTTTCTATCATCTATACTTAGCTGAGGCCACGACATGGTATACCCAACTGTGCATTGTTATTTATAAAAAGTTCTGTGGTAGAAAACTTTTCTCACATAAAAATAGAATCAGACATGCTCATCCAGGAAGCTTACAGGACACCCATTAGCCCTAATCAAAAGAGAAACTCACCGAGACATATCATATTCAAAATGTATAACAGGGACACCAAGGGAAACTATATTAAAAGCAGCAAGGGAGAAATGCCAAATCACATTCAGAGGCAAGCCAATAAGGATTGTCTGTGACTTTTCAAGCCAGATGCTGGAAGCAAGAAGGTCTTGGAACAATATCTTTCAACTTTTAAATGACCATAACATGCAACCTAGAATTCTATACCAAGCAAAACTCAGCTTCAAATTTGATGGAGAAATAAGAACTTTTCATGATAAAAACCAAAACTGGCAGAATTCGTCAACAGAAAACCTGCCCTACAAAGAATTCTCAAGGAAACACTCCAGACAGACCAACCAACTGGTACCCAAAATCCATAAACTGAAGAAATTCAGTGAAAGTATCACCCAGCAATAACCAACCAAGGCAACCACAGAAGAGCTAAATAAGACACAATGGCTATGAATCAATTACATACTTCTATCCTAACACTGAATGTAAATGGTCTAAATGCACCACTCAAAAGACACAAACTTGCAGACTGGATCAAAAAACAAAATCTAACCATATGCTGCTTACAAGAAACTCATCTAACAGGCAAAGACATCCACAGATTAAGGGTGAAAGGATGGAAAAAATCTACCACGCTTATGGCCCAAGAAAACAAGGCGGTGTTGCTATACTTATACCCAACAAAGTAAATTTCAAACATAAGTCAATCAGAAGAGATAAAGAAGGCCACTATTTAGTATTAAAAGGAACCCTTCAACAGGAAGAAATAACCATAGTAAATATGTACTCTATAAACAATAATGCACCCAACTACATGAATAAATTACTGCATGACATCAAACCACTCGTTGATCACAACATAATTATACTGGGAGACTTCAACACTCCGCTGTCAACATTAGACAGATCATCAAAACAAAAAATCAATAAAGAATTCTCCAGCCTGAATAATTCCATAAACCAAATGGACTTATAGACATATATAGAATTTTCCATCCCAAGTTAGCAGAATACACCTTCTTCTCTGTAGTACATGGATCCTTTTCCAAAATAGATCATATGCTGGTTCATAAAGATAATCTCAGCAAATATAAAAAAGTAGACATCACCCCGTGTGTCCTTTCAGACCACAATGCTATGACCCTAGTGATCAACAGCAATAAACATAACCAAAAACACACATATTCATGGAAGTTGAATAATACCCTATTAAATGAAGAATGGATCCAAGAAGACATGAGAGAAGCAATCCAAAAATTCTTGGAAGAGAATGAAAATGAAGACACAACATATTGAAACCTCTGGGACAGCATGAAAGCTTTCCTAAGGGGAAAATTCATAGCACAGAGTGCTCACATTAAAAATGAAGAGAGATCCCAAATAAATAAGCTTATGCTTCATCTCAAAGCCCTTCAAAATGAAGAACAATCTAACCCCAAAGCCAGCAGAAGACAGGAAATTATCAAGATTAGAGCTGAATTCAAGGAAATTGAGAACAAAAAAAACAATAAAAAGAATCGATGAAACAAAGAACTGGTACTTTGAAAAAATAAAGACAGACAGATCACTAGCGAATCTAACCAAGAGAAGGAGAGAAATGAAGCAAATCAATAAAATCTCCAATGAAAGGGGAGTGATAACCACTGACCCCATGGAAATCCAACAAATTATAAGATCATATTTTGAAACCCTATACTCCTCCAAAATTGATAATTTGGAGGAAATGGATAAATTTCTTGACACATACAACATCCCTAAATTGACTCAGGATGATACTGAATTCCTAAATAGCCCAATCACAGGCACTGAAATCCATGTTGCAATTAAAAAGTCTACCAAGGAAGAAAAGCCCAGGATCTGATGGCTTCCCCGCTGATTTGTACCACACTTTTGAGGAGGAATTAACACCTCTCCTTATTAAGTTATTCCAAGAAATTGAAAAGGAGGGAATGCTCCCATCCACTTTTTATGAAGCAACCATAACTCTGATACCAAAAACCGACAAGGATACATCAAAAAAATAAATAAA
>PVKS010013367.1:0-51083 GCA_004027875.1 Aplodontia rufa | reverse complement strand
TGTTGAAGTCCTCTGCTGTTGCCCTCATCTCCTTCCAGGTCTTATTCAACAGCTGGATGCAGATTCCAAAGAGCTCTTCAAACGCTCGGTCATGGGTAAAGAACATTGGGTGGTAGTCATTGCGCCCTTCATTCGCTGTGGAAGAAAAGTAGCAAAGGATGAAGGCTCTGTCCATAGGACCTGGAAGCTCACATCCAGAATCACCAAACTCCCAAAGGACAAAGCAGACCAGAACCATGACTACCAAGGAGTATGGAATGGGCCTTCTCTACTTCCTTAACTTTCTTCAGGGTGCTTGTTCTTGGTCTGCCTCCACCTTGTTACAGACCTAGCTAACCCTGACATCACATTGGCAGCTTGTGATCGTACCTTAAATTACCAGCTTAAACAAAGCCAAGTGGCATAATTCCCACAAAAGAAGATGAGATGGATTATTAGCTCATATAGTAATTTTAAAAAAAGAAACAAACTCTAAGGTTGTCCAGTTCCACTGATATCTAACTGCTCACAACCTCCCATCTCTGCAGGCTCTTGGCAACAACGCTGGTTGAAGGAGAGGAAGCTGCAGAGACTTACGCAGTTCCCCGACCTGCAGGATTTCACAGAGCATTTTGGTGAGCTCAATGGCACTGCGGCCGAAAGGGCATTCGTGTTTGTCTTCTCGGCTGCTATTCTCTAGGACAATCTGTGGCAGAAGAGGAAAGGGAGGATTAGAGAGGTGAGGGAGGAAGGCAAGAGATGGGCACCTGGAGTGACAGGCCAGCCCCCAGCCTTTACCCGGATGTAGGTGTCCTGGTGGACTTTAGCCAAGTATAGCATGTTATCCAAAGCCAGCATTCCAGGTGGTGTCTGGGTAAAGTCCAAGGCCGGGTTGATATGGTTCTGGAGAAATAAAGACACCTGATCTGAGACTCAGCAGGGGAACGATCTTCCAGGGAGCACTAATGCCCTCCCTCTGTATGCTCTTTGCACTTCATACTCATTCACCTCTGTCTTAGCTCTTTTCACATTCCTGTTTCTGTGACTGAACTGTGAACTGCCAGAGTGTTGGACTGTGACTGCCTCATCCTGTATTCCCAGCACTTAGCATACTGCTAGGCATTGAGTAGGTGTGCAACAAATACTTAAATTGACCCCACCCTCAAGTCATATTCTACTATAAAATAGTCACTATAGCTTTGCAAAGAACTTAGTTGCTTTGCAGGACGGATTTCCACTCTACCTACTGTGGCAGACCTCCTCAGCCCTCCCACTGATGGATTTGTTTCATAGAGCCAAACGTTGCACAAACACTTGTAAACTTGTCACTGCCAAAGCAAACCAAGCATCAAGACCCTCCACCTTCTTATTGTTATCTATTCTAGGGTCACCATTATGAAAGAGGAGTTGTTAAGCTGACTAGGTGGAACTTCTGACTTCTGTTAGGAAGGAAAGCTACCACCCTCTACTCTCTGGGGTACTTACAGTAAATCCCAACATTTTGTAGTCCTTGGTGTACATAGCTTTGCGCTTCTCAGTCCCACTCCCAGGAACACTGCTAGGGTCAGACTCAGCATCAAAAGCAATCCTCCTTAGTTCAAATATAATGTCTCTCTGAGCCTGACACACAAAGAGAGAATCAGCAGGTAAGTCAGCCAGCCAAGGGGAGCAAGAAAGGGGAAGAAAGGGACAGGCTCTCCAGAGCCAAATTCTGGTCCCTATCAATCATTTGGGAGGCATTGCCTCTACCCCAGCAGAAACAGGATTGGCCCAGAGTCTCCTAGCAGGCACACCACACTAGACTTTCCACGCACAGTACCTGGCATACAGACTACAGGCGGAATGCATGGCAATTGCGAGAAAACAGCACCTTTTAAACCAGGAAGGGACTGTCCACTTAGCACCTGCCTGGTCATTAGGGTCCATTTTGGTCATCATCCTTTCTTCCAGGAGATTAAAAGTCAGGACTTGAAGGACATAGAGCTGATGTGCCATCTCTGTTTTGATTGGCCGGTTGCCTCGGATCACATGCTAGAAAAAGCAAAGGCAGGGAGCTGGGAGCTGAACTGTTTCTTGCTGAAGAAAAACCACACCCACACTAGTGAAAATAAGAGCACTGGGCAGGGAGTGAGCTTCCTCCCACACATAGGGACTTCATGTTTTACAAGGGGATGGAGCATGAATGGGCTCGATTAAGACAGATGATTCACACAGGCCAGGCCATCTCTTCCTCTGCACTTCCTTCCACAGGGGAGGTGGAACAAGGGGCGGAGGCTGCACCTGACTTCAACTGTGCCAGACATGGGGGGCACCCCATCAAGGTTAGGAGATGGGACATCAGTGCTGAACCCAATGCCCATCAGGCACCTCACCTGACCACTAAATCCAGGACAAACGAGAAAGCCTCGAAATGTTTCCACTGCTTCGCACAGGAGAAGCTTTAGGAAAATCATTTTCTTCAAATGACATTGAGACTCCTACACAGTCTCTTATCTAGCTACTTCCACTGCCCTCTCCCCTTCCTTTCTCTCCCATCACCTATATATGCCTTCCCCTAGCCCCCACACCATCGCCTTTGCCCTCCTCCATCCTTCCCACTCTCTGTGCCCCTCCCCTCCCCTCCGGCCTGTTTTCTCATCTCTTTGACCCCTGATGCCCATCTCCCACTTTAGGTCCCCTTCTCTTCTCTCCTACTCAGCTGTGTCTTCCTGTCGGTCCTGGCCGATCAGCACCTGTGTTCCTGTCTCTCGAAATGCTGTTCTCACTCCCACCCCTCCCTGCTCTTCCCTCCTTGCTCCCTGGACTTCTTACTGCCCGCCCTCCAATTTTGTCTCATCCACCATCGTGAATCCTGTCACCGGGTGTTTTCTTGCCCAGTTTCCCACATGTCCCACCTCTGTGTCTTTAGGTTCTCTGGAGCTCTGCCTCCAGAGCTGTGCTGTCCAATGTGGTGGTTATTTATATATAAACAGTTAAAACCAATTTAAGTAGCAATTCAACTTGTCTCCCTTGCCTTTGGTGGTTAGTGGCTGCCTTGTAACACAGATTTAGGACATCAGCACAGAAAGTTCTATCTTACAGTTCTTCTCTAGAGGCCTCTAATCCTAAATATTCAACTTTCAAAAGCCCCCTCAACCTTTACATCAGTTCTCCACAGAGCTTTCTCTGTCTCTAGATTAATCTAAAGAGATTAATTTGTGTGGTCTAATTTGGTGGCCACTAAGTAGAAGTGGCTATTGAACACTTGACAAGTGGCTAGTCCAAACCAAGATGTGTTGTGTCAAATGTGTACCAGAATTTGAAGCCTTAGTATGAAAAAAAGAAAATGTAAAATATGTCATTAATAATGTTTTACATTCATTACATGTTGAAATGATGTTTTGCCTATCTTGGGTTAAATAAACTATATCATTAAACTTAATTTCCCCTATTCCTTTCTTTTTTGCCAACCTGGGGATCAAACACAGGGCTGTGCAAATGGTAGGCCAGTGCTCTACCACTGAGCTACATCCCCAGCCCTTTTAAATTCTTCTATTTTGAGATAGGGTCTCCCTAGGTTGCCCAGGCTGGCCTTGAACCTGTGATCTTCCTGTCTTAGTTTTCTGAGTCCCTGGGGTTGCAGTCACATGCCACTGCACTCAGTTTCCCTTACTCTTTTTTTTAATGTTGCAACTAGAATATTTAAAATTAAACATGTGGGGGCTGGAGCAGTGGCTCAGCAGTGGGAGTGCTTGCCTGGTGTGCAACAAGAACCCAAGTTTGAACCCCAGCACCACTACACAACTAAATGTCAGAGAAACAAAAGCCAGATGAAAAAACTAAATAAAACTGATTCTCTCTCTCTCTCCCTCCCTCCCTTTCTTAAAAAAAATAAAAATAAAAATAAAGTTAAACATCGGATAGTTTTATTTCCACCAGCTGGGGCTGCTCACACCTATTCCCCAGCTGTGTGACTCTGAAATTTTTCTTTCTCTAGATCTGTAGTACTCAGTACAGTCTGTCACAAGCAGAATGAGTAAATTTAATTGAAATTCAAATCACACATTAAGTTCCCCACCATACTAGACTCATTTCAAACGCTCAGGTGGCTACCATTTTGGCCGTCTTGGCTCCTTTTCTTCTTCACTATGCCTTCTCTCTCCTATCCTGATTTCTCCCCACTTGTCTATCCTTAAGTCTTTTCTCCTCACTTCTCTGCAGAGAGGTGAATGGTAACGTGTGTGCTCTTGGTTTTCATTCACTTTAACCCACTTTCTCAAACTGAAGAGACTCGGTGATGGACAGGCAGTTAATTTCTCTAGCCAGCAATGGCTTGGAGAAGTACAACTGTAGGTTTGGAGGACTCACCTGAAGGCTTACTTGACTGCCAGCCACCTCAAGGCCTAAGCTCTCTGACTTGACTCCATTAAATCCCTAGACTTCAGTGAGCATGCATTAACCATTTCCTGGCAGATCATTTGAGTGCATATGCTGAATTATTTTCTGTAGTGGAATTTTTGCTTGTTCACAAGATTTGTCCAGAAATGAGCTGATTTTTTAAACCCATTCAGGTAAGTCTCCAATATAATTAAATTTCCCTGGAAGGACATCCTCAACCCCACATGCAGAAGATGGTTCCTGGAGAGCTGCTCAGGAGTGTCAACAGTTGTACACGGGAACCTGTGCACTCCCCATCACTTGGGGGCTGTGTTCCAGCATTAGCCTAGGGTCCTTCTTCCTGGACTAGTGGCTGGACTCTGACCACGACAGAATAGACGGCAGGGATAGGCAACTTCCGCAAGGTGAAGTCGGCACACTCTGCAGGTTCACGACAACTGACTGCTCCTCTTCACAGGTGCTCAGAGCTTACTTCTTGGATCCCATAAAGCAGGGGCTTACCAAGTGCCAGGCACCCTGCTGAGCACTGTGTCTGTGTGTACACACGAGCATCTCATTTAGACCTTGCATCCGACGAGCAAAGCAATGCCCAGAAGTGAAGTGAATTGTTCAAGATCAAAGCAGACTGGAAAATCACAGAGCAGAGGCTGGTCACCTCCAAAGTCCACGTTCAGTGTTATTTTTTTCACACTTGACTCCTGAGTTTTCATTTATTCTCTTCACTGTGGTCTCTTAGTTTTCCCTTGTTTCTGACAACTGATGAAATTGTTTCCTTTTAATCTAGATCCTTGCTCTCCTTCCCAGCTCCCAGCTCTCCTACCAACCACTTCAGTTCCCCTGCACCTTACATCACCACCATGGTAACAGGAAAGGACCCCTCTTTCCAGATCTCTGCCTGGCAACTCCTACTCTCTTCTTCACCCCTCAGGAAACAACACAGCTCTGGTCTATCTAAAATGCAAACTTGCCTATTTCACCACTCTTAGTAAATCCCCTCAGTTGTCCTCAGGAATAAGAGTAAGACTAAGTTTAACTGGTCTTTGTGTTGCTTGCCCTACCCTGCACCCAATCACACAGTGCTCAGTTCTAACTGGAATTCCTATTCTTCCTGTTTTGCCTATTTGTCCTCCAAGGCTCACCCAGAGACATTCATCTAAAGGATTCCTGACACCCTGAATCTAGGTGAGGATTCACTGCTCCTCTTGTCCTAAGACCACAAGTCTCTATAGAAGCACCAAGCGCACCATGCTATGAACACACTGAAGGTCTTTGCAAGCATGCACATTCTTCTTCTGTCAGCCCCCTATAGGATTCAGGCTTTTCATCAGTATGAACTGCTTTCTTCTTTTGTGACTTTGTTTTCTTTTGCAGTATTGGGGATTGAATCCAGGGGCATTCTCCCATTAAGCTACATCCTCAGATCTTTTTATTTTGAGACAGGGTGGCCTTAAACTTGAAATCCCACCTCAGCCTCCCTAGTCACTGGGACTACAGCTGTGTGCCACCATATCCAGCTTTTGTACCTATTTTAACACATCCCCTCTGGATGAGCATTCATAGTCACAACAAGCAGTCAAGCAGTACGGCTGGCCTTAGTCCCTTCCTGGAGGTGCTGGAATTCCTGGTGGGGTGGCTTCCCAGAGACGACAATACTCACAGAGGATTACAAGAAAAAGCTTAACAGTTTAAGAACAGTTTAGTGGGCTGGGGATGTACTCAGTGGCACAGGGCTTGCTTAGCATGCACAAGGCTCTACCTTCAAATCCCCAACAAGACAAAAAAAAAGTTTAGTAACTATTAAGTTCCTTCGGTGGGCTCAATAGTAATTTAGTAATGATGATAATATAACAATGACAGCACTAATGGTTACTAATAGTAACAAAGCATTAGAAACAAAATACAATGTATTTTAGGGACTTACATTCAGGATTATGGATCGAAGATGCTTCTGAGCAAATGCATTGGCCATATCCTACAGAGAAAGACAAGGAAATATGAAGAATATATAGGTACACATCTATGGTTACTATCAGGAAGATGATGTCATAGTCTTCCCCTTCCTTAAATTTTTTTTTTCCTTTCCAACAAAAACTGGGTAAGTAGAAGAAAATTGACCATCAAATGTAACTCTAAAAACTTCCCTCACTTTTATTTTTGTGACACAAATTAACTCAAATAGAGGTTTCCACCTAACAGCACAGTCAACTCTGTCATCTTCACAGAAGGACATGGACAATGAGACACTTGTGTCACAGGAACGCCGGGCAATGGACCTTACACACAGAGCACAGAGCAGCAAGATGGTTCCCAAGCCACATGCATCATTCCAGGCCACTGCCCAGGCTGGAGGGAACTCTGATGACACACTGACTCCAGGCTGAGAAAAGGGCTCTGGCCCAGCACCTCCTCCAGCACCCCAGCAGTCAGGGCTGGGCATAGATGCTCTAAAACAGAAAGGAACCTGATCGTTTCTCTCTTGCTTAGAGAGCAATGTGTTTTCATAATAGGTTCACCTTGTTATTACATTTGGCTTAGATTTTGACAGTAATGCTTTATTTATTTAGCATGCCCAGGAAATAAAATATCCTACATAAATGAATCTTCTGGGGAGCCAAATTTTAAGGGCTCATTATTTTGACCATTCTTATGCAAATCTTTAAGAAATATATACATTCTTTATTTCTGAAGAGACTACAATTTAATCATTGCCAAGGCCTTGCTTCATCAAAAAGAACAGTGATTGTTCTATTATGACACGGTGCTACCCTGAAGAGCTATTGAAATACGAAGCTATTTTCCCTTAAAGAAAATGGTCCCAGATTACAATGCCTTTAAATTTTCTGATAGCTTTTCACAATTCTGCTCTCTTCCTCCCAATGTCAACCATCACTTCTTCCTAATGTTAATTAGTACGACTTCACTTTCTAAACTGCTGCCTTTGTTTAATTTTATATATAATTCTAAGTCAATGAGCCTGAAGGAGTTGAAACACCTATCCTATGGCATAGTATCTGTGATCTCTGTCATTTTTCTCAAACTGAAAAGCCTTTCATTTCTTAAGTTCTACTCATGACCTGCATGGCTGACACTGCCAGGAACATCAAGTTTTATTTTGCACCTTCTGGGCACATACTGGCTGGCTGGAAGAGGAGGAAGTTGGCCTAGAAACTTCTTTGGTGGCTATAGGAGGTCCTTTGAGATTAAACCTTGCTGTGGACACTTAACAAAGTGGGAAACTGACTGTGGAGTGGAGCTGGAATATAAAGGTCTCACACCAAAGTCTCTCCTTGATGCTGGGGGAGGGAGCACTCGCTGTCTTTCATATCCTTGTACAGCTGGCCTCTTAAGATTCTCTCTAGTCAAGAAATGAGCATCCAAACTCCCTTTTGTCAACTAAGTCTTTTCGAATTCCCCAGAAGGGCATGGCTCACACCCTTTTACTACAGCAAGTTGGGAGGAGAGTACCATGGCATATTTCTGCATTAGAGTTGCTGCTACTTCTGAATCCAGACCCATGCAAAGGCAAATCAGAAAGGTAAGACTGGGCCACATTTCCTGGGGCAGGCATGCCCTCAGTCCGTCCTGTGAGCTAACCTACAGTGCTCCCCCAAGGTCCTGACAAGCGAGATTTACAGCTCTCAATCTTTCCCTGTGCCCTGGTATAGCCTGAATATCTAGATCAGCCGTGAGATTCGTGCCCAGCTTTGACCTCCCCACCTGGAAGATAGCCAGGGCCCCTTCAACAGCGGTGCTACTTACAGTGACAGGCAGGTCTAGAGGATTAAGGTGCTTGTCCTGCCGGCAGAAAGCAAAAAGCACAGAGAGAAGCAGACGGAATGAGCTTCAGCTTACATTCAAATGAGGACTGGGAGGGAAGAGATTAACAGAGCCATGCCAACCAGGATAGACAAGGACAGACAGAACTACAGGTGCTTCTGCTCCTCCCTCTAGAACCCACCAAGAGCTTGGCACAGGACCCCACTTGGCCTTCATCTTACAGAGCCCACAGTATTGACAGAGAATTAAAACGTCTTTATTTCTGTACCCCACTTGTACTTTTTATCAGAGAGGTCTAGAATGTTAGTGTTGGAAGGGTCCTCAAAGCTCATTTAATCTGGTCACATCATTTTACAGGAAAAGAAACTGAGATCCAGAGAGGTTAAAACACTTGTCCAACAAAAGGCAGAAAAAGTAGTTTATCTTAGGTCCCTTGACTCAGGTTTTTCTGCCCAGCTGATTTCAGGTTCCCTCATGGTAAAATAGGTATCTTGTTTTTCCACATGACATTCTTATAAGGTAAATAAGGCAGATGTTGTCACTCTGATATTACAAGTGAGGAAATGGAGAGGCAGAATGATTTGCATACTGTCACACAGCTAATGAACAGGGAAAAAAAAGATATTGAGAATCCGGATTAGAGGACCTTTATACATGAAACTTGGGGCTAAGTCCCATTTGTTTTGGACCCCTTAAACAATATAGGTACCCAGAGGGTCTTTCCCTTCCTTATTCTTTTTTTTTTTTAAAGAGAGAGGGAGAGAGTGTATGAGAGAGAAAGACAGAATCAATTTTATTTATTCATCTGGTCTTTGTTTCTCTGACACTCAGTTGTATATATGGTGCTAGGGTTTGAACCTGGGTTGTCACACATGCCAGGCAAGCCACTGCTTTCCCTTCCTTATTACTGATCCCTTACCCAGAAAAGTTAGCAAACCATGGCCATACCAGGCTTGCTGCCTGTTTTGTGTAAATAACGTTTTACTGAAGACAGCCATTCCCATTCATTTACCTACCATCTGAGGCTACTGTTGGCTACATCAACCAGGTTGGACAGAGACTGCATCGCCCATGAAGTAAAAAAACATTTACTCTGGCTCTTTAGAAGAAAAAAATTTCAGGCCCCTGATCTGATCTAAGACCCAGCTAGTTTTCCCCTTTCCTGGGGCTTGCTTAGTAAAGCCACCCTGTTGGCTTTGACCACAGAATGTTAGGAGGAAGAACTCTTGGGGAAATGGTTGCATTTCTGTTCTCTGCACAGCAAAGAGTGAGTGGCATGAGAATTCCTCTCTTAGAAGATCCCAAATTGAAAATTTGAAAAGGCAGTCACAGACCTGTCGCTTATCCTCAGGAGCCTTCAGAAAAAGTGCATTAATCAGTGCAATGGCATAGGTCTGAATCTCCTGGTTGGACCTGTGTTGATGGAGAAAGGAAGCAGAGGAAGATTAGAAGACTGAGCAGCAAGATGATGCTTACAGATGGTTTAAAACAATTCCTTATAGTTTGTAAACAAATCATGATCTGGGGCTGAATTTCAAAAGCATTTAAACTGGGCATATTCATGACCCAGGATTCCACTAATAAAAATTTATGCAAGACAGTAATCAAAGAACTGTAAGATTCATTGATCAGGTGTTTTACTAGAGAACTGTAGAAAAGCAAAAAATGTTAAGCAATCTAAGTATTTCCATTACATATATGAAAGATTCATTGATCAGGTGTTTTACTAGAGAACTGTAGAAAAGCAAAAAATGTTAAGCAATCTAAGTATTTCCATTACATATATGAATCCTGAGTAGGTACTAAAAATCATGTTTTAGGATAAAGATTTTTTTTTGTTTTTTTGTTTTTTAAATAATTCACTTAATGGTTTGGAGAGTTTGATTGTTTGTTTTATAGTACTGGGGATTGAACCCAGGAACACTCTACCACTGAGCCACATCTCTTTTTAAAAAAATTTTTGAGATAGGTTCTCAAAGTTGCTGAAGCTGGCCTTGAACTTCTAATCCTCCTGCCTCAGCTTCCTGAGTCGCTGAGATTATAGGTGTGCAACCATTATTGCCAGGCAAGAGTAAAGTGGTTTTTTTTTGTTTGTTTTTTTAAAGAGAGAGGGACAGTGAGAGAGTGAGTGAGAGAGAGAGAGAGAGAAAGAAATAGAGAAACAATTTTTATTTAGTTTTTCATGTGGCCTTGGTTGCTCTAAGACTTCGTTGTGTACATGGTGCTGGGGTTCGAACTCACGTACTCGCGAATGCCAGGCAAGCACCGTAACTGCCAAGCCACCAGCTCCAGCCCCAAGAGTAAAGATTCTTAACCTTGGATTCAGGATTGGCTTAGTCTGTGAACCCCAGAAAAGGCACAGAAAGTATTCATGTATTTAAATTAACTTTGTGAAGCTTTTTCTAAAGAGAGAAGGCCTACAGCTGTAACTAGATTTTCAAAGGTGTGTGGGATGCAAGAAAGTTTTAGAATTACCCTTTTAAGAAGAATCTTTGGCATAGGAAAATGCTGAAGATACGTTAATTAAAAAAAATAACACCTAATATGTATAGTAAGATCCCGATTTCATTAAAAATATGCAAAGAAAAAAAGACTGAAAGACTGAAGGAATATTCACTTTAACACTTAACAGTAGGTAAATGGTCTGCAGGTAGGATAATATGCAAAGAAAGTATTGTGCTTTCCTGTGTTTTCAAAGTTTTGACTACAAACTTATCCCACTTTATTTTAAACAAAATAACCGCAATCATTCTCTGGAATCTTATAATCCTGGCTCTTGACGTCTCTTGCCCATCATGGGTGCCTCGTGTGGCTCTCTTTCTAGAGGGGTTGATGGAAACAACCCCTAAAATTGGGTAGGCTGGATCAAACTGAAGAAAAAACAATAGAGTAGAAAAATGGAACTCCCAAGGGTTCATCTGCCCTCTGGTTTTATTACCTAGTAAAATGTTTTAGAATGTAAAAAGCTTCTTAAAAAAAACAACAAGCAAAAACACCCTGAATTTATTGAATACCTAAGATGTACTGGCCACTGTGCAAGACCTTTTTAAAATCTCCTTTTCCTCACAGCTTGTAAGATGGGAGGGATTAACCCTATATCTAGAGATGAAGAAACTGAGGCCGGAACAGACTTACTAGGTTACTTGCTGAAGGCAGAGCCCTCGTGCGCCACAGAACCTGGATCTGAACTGGTATTTTGAACTCACACCCTGCTCGGTATCTCATGCTGACCTCCACAGCACATTGTTTGTTCAGTAAGCATTTACCCAACAAATACTGAGTTTCTACTTAAGTCAAAACCAGGGACCCAAAAATGAATGGTCCCTCTTCTCATAAAGCTCTTAGCTTAAGATGGAAACCATCTTAAAGATACAGTATTACATGTATATCTAACTATCATAGGTACCCACAGGAGAAGCCACATCTAATTCTCTCTGGTCCCCAGTTGGTTTGGGAGACTGGGAAAATCTCCACTGTAGCCTCAGGGACAAGGAGAGTTATAGCGTTCAGACAAGAGCATCAAGTGGTCGGGCTTGAATTATGGGAGGAATTCTGACGGTTCTGTAGAAGAGGTGATGAAGAGATGAACCCAGTCTGGAATATATATGAAGCAGAGGTAGCACTAGGAGACAAAAGAAGAGGAAAGAGCAGAACAGACAAGTGAAAAGAGGCAGGGTGGGGTCTCTTACACCTGCAGGTGTGAGATGAGTTGTCCCACGGTGATTTCCTCTGCTATCTTCTGGTACAGACTCTGACTGTTCAAGACCATGCTCTCCAGGATAGCCAGCGACCTCTGAAGGATTGACACATCCACCATGGGCTGGCTCACGTACCCTGCAATCTAGACCCAGAGAGAAGCAGATCATTTGGGTAGCTCGGAGCCCGAGAGAACTGAGCAGCTGAGCAGCTGAGGCATCTGTCTGGCACTAGCTGTGGAGGCACTCTTCTTGGGCATACCTACATGTGGGTGGCTGTGGCTAGGTGGACAGTGGTATCTGGTTTATGGCTATGCTGGCCAATGTGCCAGGGTTCCCCAGGCATGAATATTTCTATTGCAGATTACAGCATCCACTCAATTGTTTCGTCAAAATCTAAGAGCTTGATCCTTCTCTTCAAAACAAGAGTTCAGGCATGAGAAAGTTGAGCATGGAAAAGTAAAGGATTTGCTGACACCAGGATCTCATTTTATCTCCATCTACTCTTTTCCTGACATATACTTTTCCCCTGTGTACATTTAGAACATCACAGACTTTAAGAGGCATAAAACACCTTGAAGTCTTTTAATCTAATTCCTCTTCTCAATCGCCATCATAATATCCTTGACACACAGTCATTTCACTTTTGCCCAAATGTCTCCAGTGTTGGGAAGTTCCCAAGGTCCCAAACTAATGATGGGGGAAATTCGAGGTCAGCTGACTATAGTTCAGTTTTCTGAATTTACACTGCCCCTTCTGGTAGAAGAACGGAAGGTAAAACCAGAAGTACACCCTTCTACCCATATAGTCTTCAATTTGACAATTCAAACAGGTTACTGTGCAGATTTAAAAGAAAAAATTGCAAATACATATTTTCTTATTCAAAGAAAAGGGAGAACCGAGAGAGCAGGTTGGAAGACTCGATGGCACTGGTTGGCTGGCTGGTTGATTTTGAGAGCCAATGACCACCAATTCTATTTGCATCACATTCAGTTCTGAGAGCCTGCCCCCTTTTCAATGCAGGCCCTGAAAGTACACAGTTCTTGACTTATGATGATTCAAATTATGATTTTTTTCAACTTTACAACAGCACAAAGTGAGATGCATTAAAAAAAAGTTATACTTTGAATTTTGAACTTTCCTGGGTTAGCAATGATAATACTCTATCTCTCACAATGCTGGGCAGTGGAAGCAAGCCGCAGCTCCCAGTCAGCCACGAGATCACAGGGTAAGTGACCAAGACTCTATACTACTGTGTTGCTAGGTTATGATGTTCAGTTTGGGGCATATTAAGTACATTTTTGCTTTATAATATTTTAACTTACAAAGGGCTTAGGAGGTTGGAACCCATTATAAGTTGAGGAGCATCTGTAAAATAAAAGTATAAATTTCTCAGGAGTAAAAAAAAAAGACAGAGTTTGAGAATGAAAAATCTGGTCTTAGGGAACATAAAGCTGATCCTCACTAAAGTTTAAGGGGCTGTATTGCCCATATCTCCCCTTATGCCCAGGGCAAGTGGCAACTGAGGGAGAAGAGAGAGACAGGATTTTGGAGGCCTCACCTGCTTAATAAAGGTGATTGAAACCATGTCCCAGGAGACAATGCCATGGTCCATGAGCTCTAAGAAGGCAGTCAGGGTGAATGCCAGCATCTCACTGTAGCTGAGACATGTGCAACACACATACACACACACACAAAATAATACAAAGATTCAGATCCTGAACACAAGTGTGAAGGCAGGCACAAAAGGGACAGATTTCAATGTAAACACCCCAGGGAAAATCGGCTGAAGGAACTGTAACTGCCTGCACGCACACCAGCCGGTTGTGGAGCAGATTCAGCCCAGGTATCTGCTACTGGGGGAAAAATGCTACTGAGTAATTGGGCTTGCATTCTCTGTGCTGCTTCATCCCAGGGACATACAATCACTCATCCACTCCCCCAAACCAAGAAGACATCAGACCTCTGTCAAACTCTGATGTTTGTTGGCAGAACTCAAGGGAGCTTAAGTCCCAGGTGAAGCTTTAGGCCAAAAGGCAGCAGGGTGCAGGAGAAAGTGCACAAGGCATGACATGGGCTCAATTCCTGTGCAACCACTTACTAACATGGTCATTTTATTTCCTCAAAGTTCAACTTTGTCCTCTGTAAAACTGTGCTAGCCTCACAGGGCTGTGGCGAGGGCAAGCTGATGATCTACGCAGAGCCATTTCAACAATGCTGGCAGAGAATAAGGATTAAAATGTTTTCTCCCTTTTGTCTCTCCTTACACATTCAATCCCTCCTGCATCTGTACAGCGTTCTCTAACAAACCATTTTCCCACTTACTAGGCATGTTCAGACACATTCTCATTGACTATAACACTCCTGGAAACACTACTAGAAGGTAGGCATTATCCCCATTTTGAAGCGGGGGGTCGGGGGGACTAAGACCAGTCTAACCCTTTACTCTCAGAAGACTGCATAACTCCTGTGTCAGCACTTACAGCAGCTGAAGGCTTCAGCACTCCACTGCAGCTAGGAGATCGAGACTTAAAACAAATAACTACGATTAGTTGCTCAGTTTGGCAACTAATTTCAGTAGCTGATCTACCACCCGAGAGGTTTCTGACTCCCTGTATGCCAGCCTAGGCCCTGCAGGCTTAGATGAAAACCTAAGCATCTGTCCTTTGCTGCTGATCACATCCACCTAACTCTGCAGGACCGTAATGATGCTTGTGGTACGGCAGAGTTCTGGATCTCCCGCTTCCCAGGAAAGTGTGTGGCAGAAGATGGTAAATGGCAGGGGAAACCAGTGGCAAACACAAAGGAAGGTGTGTGTGCTCGCATGCACACATGTAGACATGGGTGGGAGGTGAGAGAGGGAGGCAGGAAGACAGTCCTGGGTGATAAGGAACAGTCTAGTCTGATCACTAACCCTTACCAGGCCAAGCATTTTCCGTAAATCGGCAGATCTGTCATGGGCTGACCTCTTTCTTCCTGATTTCGATGGTCCCTGTTTTGACTACTCACTCATTATAGCACTGTTTGTACCCTTACTTAATTTATGAGAACACAGCTTGAGTCTAAGATGTAGGATCATACAGTGAATTAGCCCTCTCTGTGTGGACTCCAGTGCGTGGCACACTGCTCTGTGTACAGAAGGTGTTTGGTAAACTCTTACCTAACTCAATGGAAATGAGAACAGGAGGCCCTGCAGAGTGCAGTAAGTCTCAAAATCCCTCAGAAGACTGTGGTTATACTCACTGGGACAAGAGCTTGGTTCCACTTTCCACAAGCCTAGTCAGCACAACAATGCCATCCATGTTAATGAACTCAGTAGCAAAAGTCACGTCAGCGGAGAGCTTGGCCAGTTCCTTCATGGCATCCAGCCGAGTCTCCATGTTAGATGACTGGGTCCTCTCCATCAGCTGGCGTGCAGCCCGGGACTGTGAAACCAGGGACAAAATACATGGCGTCTGCTCCTGTGGTAGGTTACTACTCTGTGGTGAGCTCACAGAGGCCTTTCTGTAGACATCTTTGCCCCAGGCAGAACTCATTTTTCATGCTGCCTGGGAGTCACTAAATAGATGTTTATGGGACCAGTGAGGGCATAACAGCATGCAGTATGCAAGACCAACCTGCAGAATCTGTGCCTTTTCCATACAGATTCTGCACAGATCTGTCTTCTGTAAAGACAAAAACAAAACAAAACAAAACAAAACAAAACACAGTTCTACCAAGGAAATATAGAAAGATCCATTTACTTCAGAAAGACACAGAGAAACAGGTACTGATTTAATAGGGAGTTTTCTGTTAATTAAAGCTGTCAAACAACAGAAAAGGTTTCTCTCGAGGAACTAAGCTCCCTGTCACTGGCAGCAAATGGTGAGAACCTGGACAAACATCTTTCAGAGACACTAGAAGGAACTCTTGCACTGGGTGGTGAATCTAGTCTGAAGATATTTAAGGTCCCTTTTAATCCTAAAATGTGATAAGCTTGACAATTTTTCATAAAAAAAAAAAACTTTCTCTCAAAGTCCATATGACTATTCCCCAAAGTAACAGTCCTGGGAAAACTAAGAATATCAAGGAGTCTGATGCCATTAATTTCAAAATAGCTTTACGAAAATGATGGCTGGTGAAGATAAAACTTCCTCTGCCACAGCAACTTCTCCCAGTAGGATGCTCACCTCCTGTCTACAAGCTTTGGTTCAAACTCTACTCCTTGCAATATCACTCCTCTTTCCTTGCACTGAACTTAATAAGTCACTGTGTCATCATTCTATATTTTTAAAATTTCAAGTTCTCTGCTGGAAGAGTCTTCCCCCCCACCCCCCATTTTTTAAAGAGAGAGAGAGAGGGAGAAAGAAAATGAGAGAATCAATTTTATTTATTTTTCATTTGGCCTTTGCTTCCCTGATACTTAGTTTGTATGTGGTGCTGGGGTTTAAACTCGGGTCCTTGTGCATGCCAGGCAAGTGCTCCAACCCCAGTCTCTGAAAGAGTCTTAAGAGCAAAAATACTCCCAGTCTTTCTTTTTTTCTCACTCTGAGAAGCAAGTAACTGGAGCCTAGTTCAGCTGCCAACCAGAGTCAAGCCTCCTCTTATACTGTTAAAAAAAAAAAAAAAGGGTCCATAACAGCACACTGCTCTCAATGATTCACAAATCCTCCAAATCCTGTCGTAGAGAGAATGTGCACTGCTAGAAAAGGTCACAGGATAGAACAATTTGAAGAGCACTGGTCTGCATCGCACTTAGAAACTTCCAATCCAAATGTCAGTTTTCCTCTAGAGACAGCATTTCTGGGCTGCTGCCTCCTACTCCAGAGATACATGCTTCTGGGAAAGCTGACTACTCTGTGCGAGAGGTCTGTAAAATGCTTCAGTACTTCCATAAAAGTAACTCCCAAACTGTCATGCTAAATAGCAGAGTTTAGGAGAGGAGAGTGAAGTCTTTAAGACGAGAAGAGATCAGGAGAGAGGGCAGAAAAGCACGATAGATCTCTGTCGAACTCTGATTTCTGAAACACATTAATGTTTTACCTATTTTCAAAAAGCACATCTTTTTGACTCCACATTCCTCTTGAGTAAGTGTCTTCTCTACCTTTTTTTTTTTTAAAAGAAAGAGGGACAGTGAGAGAAAGGGAGAGAAAGACAGAAGCAATTTTTATTTTTAGTTTTTCATGTGGCTTTCATTGCTCCAACACTTTGTTGTGTACATGGAGCTGGGGTTCGAACCCGTGTCCTCACGCATACCAGGCAAGCGCTGTAACCACCAAGCCACCGCTCCAGCCCCTGTCTACCTCCTTTCAAAACCAAGCCTCTTGATATAGTGGTAGACTCAAGACCTTCACTTTACCTTTCACTCAGTCCACTACAATCTGGCTGCCAGCTCTCCCCAACAAAAATGTTTCTTTTATTCTTTTTGGTACTGGGGATCGAACCACCCATGGGCACTTAAGCACTCAGTCACATCCTCAGCTCTTTGTATTTTTTATTTTGAGAGAGGGACTTTCGCAGTCATGTCAGGCCTTGCTAATTTGCTGAGGCTGGCCCCGGACTTGCAATCCTCCTGCCCCAGCCTTCTGAGTTGCTGGGATTACAGACGTGCATCACACCGGGCCAGTACTGTTTCTTGAAGATCCTATGTCTTCTTGTCCTCCCAGGTCAACACACCGCTTTTCTGTTATCAGTTTACCTTCCCTCTCTGCTTATTACAAATTGTAAACCACACCTTCCTTTATCCTGACACTCTGTACTGCCTTCAGATTCCAAGTCATTTCACACTCCTGGTTTTTAATCCCCTTCTGGTTGCTTTTTTTCTTTAAAGAGAGAGGTACAATGAGAGTGAGAGAGAGAGGGAGAAAGAGAATCAAATTTATTTAGTTGTTCATGTGGCTTTCCTTGCTCCGACACTTCATTGTATAGCGGTGCTGGGGTTTGAATCTATGGCCTCCCACATGCCAGGCAAGCACTTTAACCGCTGAGCTCCAGCCCTCTGGTTGCTTTTTTTAGTCACCTTTGAGGGCTGCTCTTGCAGAAACCAGGGGGTCATCTTGGATTCTCCCTTTACTGTTCATGTCCAGTTCTTCACCAAATTCATCACGTTTACCTCCTAAATATTTCTCATGTCCATCCTTTTATGTCCAATGGCATTGGTCTTCATTGGGACGCTAATGTTCCTTACAACCGCTGAGGCACTCCTCCTCCCACCAGTCTTCCTTCTTTTAGCCCATCTTCCATACTGTCATGAAAGTGGTCCTTCTACACTTTAAATCTAAGCAGAATGCTCCTTCCATTCCGAAACCCTCCAGTGTCACCATTGCCTTCTGGTGGACCCATGGGCAGGACATATGGGCAGCTTCAGCAGCTGCCATCTCAATGACTGCCACAGACCTTCAGCCACCCAGCACTCCCCACCTTCTCAAACACACCACACCTCTGTAACTTTGCACATCCTGACTTCTCTTCTTAGAAACTTTTATTTTCTTCTTTAACGTATCCTTTAGCATATCAGCTGTGTCCCATTCTCTAGGAAGGTTTCCTGGAAACCCCTAGGTTGCGGCAAGTGGTCCCTCTCTAAGTTCCAACAGTTTGCTAGCAACTTCCTCTCGAGACCCTTGTAAGAGGTATGTTATATTTGTTTGTTTGCTGTCCAGGAGGCTGTGAGAGCAAAGAACTACTTTTAATCACCACAGTCCTGGTTTCTAGAGCCGTCTGGCCATATGGCGCTCATGTATGTTTGTTAAATTAAACAACTCATAAAGAAGGAAGAATACTTACTGGGGATATAGCCAACTGTAAGATCGTCCCATTCTTAATGTCACTGCGAGTCTGGGTAGCAAAGAAAAAACAAAACACCAAAAAACAATGAAGATAAAATCTTAAAACACTACAAGCAAGCTGCTGTCTCTTTTGCCCAGGGAACGACTCTTTATCCAAGAAATGGAGCTATCTGGATGTTGAATAAGCTCAAGAGTACCATCTCCATGTGTGGGTCCCAAGCAAGCAAGGCCTGCGCTGCCTCCGTCCCCCACTAACCTGTTCAGTGATGTAGAGCTGGGGGCCATCTGCGTATCGGAGGGTGTAGTACTCTGGGTTTGGCAATGACCACCTGTATGAAAGAAAACAGGGAATCTCGCTAGGCCATTCCTTTGGGCCTATCTAGAAGCTGCAAATAAATAATTTTCAATAGAGTTGCTTAAGGGATTAGATGTCTTGTTTGGACTACAGTGGAATTAAAACAAAGCTGTAGGTTGAGATGTTGAGAAATAATCTTCTCAGCCTTTAGTAAGGATTAGCACCACAAAAGGAAGTGCACATAGCTGAGCGGGATCTCAGACCCTCCCAGGACTCATGTAGAACACTCTTGAACTTGGAAGAACAAATGAAGATTCATAGGCAGCCTCAGGGACATCGTCACCAATTATTCTTCCCTGGTAAGACAATGGCCCACAAGAGCCCACACAGTGGACCAGCCCAATTGAATGCCCTTTCAAGGTCCCTTCAAGGTCTGGCGGTGCTCTTCAGACTTTGCTGCCACTACTAACAGCAAGAATGGTTTTAACTTACCCATCACAAACCTCCTTAATGATGGATGCCAGGGGCCGTTTCTGAAACAAAAAGAGGGAGAAATTCTTTACCATCAATCACAAGCTTCTTTGGGCCAGGTTCTGACAAGAGGGGCTGCCTGGCAGGATCATGTTGGGGCACCAGACCAGCTTTCCTGACAGCTTTTGTTGAGGTGTAAGTCTCTTCCAAGCTGTGTCCCACCTTTCTCGCAGTGGGTTGGGCCTAAAGCTCAACCTTCCGGTTGCTGTCCTTACTCTTCATGCAGTGGTCCCCAAGCCTAGACAGATCCTGTGTCATGCACCCCAGATCCTTCTCCTTGCAGCACTGCTTCTCACTTCTGGAGCATACCTGGTCAATTTCAAGGAGCTGGGCATTAGCCCCTGGCCACTCTATGGCCACTTTGACGATGTCAGATGGTGGTGGCATCGTTCCCAGTGGGCCCTGCTTCTCCAAGACACACACAAAGACACAGTTGCCTGGGGAAAAGAATGAGAAAGAAAGAAAAAGTCACCGAGTGTGCCTTTATTTTTCTTGTTATCTATTTTGAAGAATCTGAAGACAGATGCTGTCCAAAGTAACATGGAAGTACTTGGCTTGGATTTTTTTAGATCATACCAAACCTCTTCTTGGGCCATTGTCTCTTTAGGTCAAATCAGCAAGTAGAAATGGGACGAACCTATTTATCACCTATGGTTCGGCCAGTAGCATTAACTGCCAATGTGACACTTCAGTTTAAGGGTCAAGAGGATGTGTGGTAGAAGAGAAAATTTACTGCAAATTCCTGTCTTGGGACCTTGGAAGAAGAGAAGCACATTCTCCAAGACAGATAAGAACAGACAGTCTTTTCCTGGTTGAGTGGTCAGCTGCAGAAGCCAGGTTACTTTTGTTTGGAAACCATCCTAGGAAGATTCCATTGTCAGCAGGGCCCAACCACATACTCTCTTGTCTCTTTCCTACTTATTGCTGCCACTACATCCTCCTCAAAGGACTCAATGTGGAGCCTGCTCTGCGTGGGATAACACAGAGTTCAGAAAATGGGGAAGAGAACTGGGACAGGAAATGCTATTTCAGTCCCTACTGCCAAGGGCAAGGGCTGCTAAGGGCTGAGACACAGGGAAGTGGTAAGATGCTTTCACACAAAGGTCCCTCTGTAGAAGGACATAGCTTTGGAAGTACCTCTGACCCCTCCCCCACTTCTCTTCAAAATAAAGGAAAATAAATCATTTTGAGCAAGTCTGGGAGATGGGCCCATGTGACTGGTATCCTAGGCAACTCTGATCGCTTAGTGGTATTCTAAGCAGTAGCTAGAATCTCTCTCCCAAGGTATGAAGAAGGGAAGTGACTTGGCTGATGGATTATTTCAATGTATATTTACACTTCCTGCCTACAGGTTCAGGAGAGGCCACTCCCTTAATGAAAAAGACCTTTCTGCATCCTCAAGGTTGAGCCACTCACCGGCAATTCATGCCTCACTAATGGGGACCGCCTGCCTCTCCTGGCACATACGGTATGGCTGTTGCTAAGCTGTTATTCATGTATGCTATCAATTTTTCAGCCCAAACACAGATGATGGTTCTCTGAGCCTGGAGGTGCAAACCTGCCTGGTGAAAAGGGGTAAAACTCCATCCCCTATACACCCCCAAGCCTCAGAAAGACAGAAGCTTTCACAACCACTTCCTGATTAGGGTGGGCTGCTTCAGAAGCCCGCTGTCATACCAGCATTTCCCAGACATGACCATGAAAACCATATGATTTCAGAGAACTTTCACTTATTCTATTGAGTGTTTCCAGTAGCCTGTGAAGTAGGCAGAATAAGATTATTATCCCCATTTGAAGATGAAGAAAGAAAGTAAAGTTCAGAATTCAGTTAAGCCAAGAACACCCAGCTATCAAGTGGCAAAGGGGAGGCAGAACTTGGGAGTCAATTTGGCCAGTGACTTCCCCTCTCCCTTTGAGCAGGCCTGAATTTCTGTTCACTGCAAACCAAGCCTAATGATATTAAAATGGGCTGGTCTGATGGCCCCTAAAGCTTCCATAACTTCTGCAGCTCTAAGCAGAACATTTCAAGTGGAATTATGTGCCTTGGCACACAACAAATCCCTGAAAAGAAATTGGCCCCATTAGCATAACTTCTAGTTGAAATGCTGCTTCAACGCTCGAGCAAGGTGGAAGTTCTCGTGCTAGTTGTGGTGCTATGACCCTGAATGCTAAGGGTGGACTCCTTATGCTTACAGGTACATCGGATGTAATTGGCAGATAAGACGACACAGTTTGAGATCATTTCTAAAAACTAATATACAATCTACATACAGTGAAATGCATCTTGCTTAAGTATATATATGTATGTACATAAATATGCATAATATAAACACATAAGTACCTACCTTCCTACAACCACCATCCAAAAAGACACTGTTCACTTTCATTACCCCAGAAAATGCCCCCATAACCTCCTTCTAGTCCTTTCAAAGACCACCTTTTTCTGATTTCCATCACCATAGAGGAGTTGTGCCTGGTTTTATGCTTCACAAATGTATTTCACAGCATGAAATCGTACAGCGTGGCTTCTTAGACCATTTATTATTTAGTTTGGTTTCTTCTTTTTAAAATAAGTAGCAGGGTAGGAATAGAGAGAACACTTGGCTAAGATGACTTTCCTTGCTGAAGAAAGTAACTGGATTTAGAGCCTAACAACTTGGGACCTGATCCTAGTTCCCTCACACTGTATACACGTCCTTTTACCAAGTCTCCATTTTATTCTTCTGTAAGAAGCACTGGAACTGTAGTTCCTAGTGTAGAACTAAAGTATGTCTCTTGAGTCTAAGTCCATGATCTCAAAATGGAACTTATAAAATCTAAACGAAGATACCATTATAAAGTCCTTGACAAAACAAAACAAAAAACCCCTGCTATTCTAGTCTAACAAATAAACTATATATTTTTGAACCTCTTTCTGAATCTTTTGAAGAGAAACACGCTAAAGCCCATCACTTTATAGATGTTACTCTATTCTGACCCCATATGACACTTCCTAGGCTGCCTCACCACTTATTGAAACTAGCACTGAATGTTTCTTCGCTGTTCAAAAACTCACACTCCTGTTAAATCATGGAGATCTGCAACCACCCAGATTGTCCAGAAGATATTAATCAGCTCCCATTCTTAGCAGCTCTGTTGCTTCGTACAAACCGCAGGCAGCCTACTTGGGCTGAATGACACTACCCCTAACACTGCCACAGCTGGTGGGACTGAAGCGAACACCCAACCTTGGTTGGACTAATCTAATTCTTTCTCTTAAACATAAAAGACACAGAAAAAGGAAGTTAGGTAATAATGGGCATGGGAGCAGTAGGGTTAGCTTCAGAGAAAGTACCATGATGAGCCAGTCTTGCATAAACCAAAGATAAGGAGAAGCAAAACCTTGGAGCCTAGCAGAGGAAGCTATTCTGCAGAAGAATCCAGAAACAGATGAGTTGAGGTCAAAAACTAGAAAACACAAAATCCCAGAAAGAGATGGAAAAAGCTGCTGCCTAATCACTTTCTGGATTCCATGACCACACCCCCTACACGAGGGCTACCTGACATTCCCCTATATTCTGCCAATACAACTCCTTAAATTAAGCCAGTCTGTGTTTCTGTTCACAACTAAGACCCAGACTGACCCCAAGCTCTGCAGAACTGTAAAATGGAGGTCAGGACAGCAACATCACTAGCACAAGGTGATGATACTGAGTAAGCACCTAATTAATACCAGCTGAGTTAATGAGAGCAAAACCCATTTGGATAAGTCTGGCTTGTTCAAAATAGAGCAGTTATATGGTGACTCTGTAGCACTCATATCATACCATTTTATAGTTGATACTCACAAGAACCTGCAAAACTTTCCTGTTTTACAGGTGAGGCAAGCACAGTTCAGATGAGTTGCATCTTCTTTTGTGCCCCTCCCCCAAAGGAAGGAATCAATCACATAAGAACTCCAAGTTTGTTTTTTTAAAGAGTGAATGAGGGGCTGGAGCAGTGGCTCAGCGGTTTCGGCGCTTGCCTGACAAGCACAAGGATCCGGGTTCAAACCCAGCACCACGTACACAACCGAGTGTTGGAGCAACTAAGGCCATGTGAAAAACTAAATAAAGATGTTTCTCTCTTTCTCTGTCTCTGTCTCTCTCAATGTCCCTCTCTCTTAAAAAAAAAAAAAAGTGAATGAGAGAGAGAAAATCGATTCTATTTAGGTTTTCATGTGGCTTTTGTTGCTCCGAGACTTCCTTGTGTACGTGGTGCTGGGGTTTGAACTCGTGTCCACACTCATGTCAGGCAAGCGCCATAACTGCTGAGCTACCTGTCCAGCCCTCAAGGTTAGGTTCTGACTATAAAGTTAGTTCTCTTCCCTGTACACAGTATTTCCTTTGATGATGACACTAGTAACTGACAATTACATAATGCTAAGGCCCTGTTCTAAGGGCCGTACATACATTGATCCACTTAATCCACACAGCACCCCTGTGTAGTATGTTTTTAATCCCCACCTTATCACCAGAAAAGTCAAGTACCATTCCCAGGGTCACAGTTAGTAAGCGGCAAGCCAGAATCTGATCGCAGGGGTCTGGTGTTGTTGGAAAGTCATGTGAAAGCAGGTACTCTATACCTGATTCACACTGGGTGCTCGGAGACTTCTGGTTTGAGTATCTAAAGTTAAAGCATAAGGACAGTAAGAGAGCTATATAAGAAGGATTCTCTGTTGTAACAGAGGTCCTCCATGGTCTAAAAACACTACTTCCTATGGGGATCAGTCTGCAGTCTGGTCACTTTTCCCTGGACCACCTACTAGTTCTACGAGGCAGGCTATGTGCTTTCATTTTTTCTGTGCCTCTGCACATTCTCTCCCTTCCACTGACTGTCAGGAAAGCTCCTAGCCAAGCTTCAAAGCCCAGGCCCAGCTCACAAGCTGCCTTCTCTCTGTGCCTTCCTCAGCTTTCTCTACCTTTTCCCCAGCAAAGCTCAATAGGACAGGGCCCCTGAGCCACACCACATTCTGTGGGTGCTTCTACGAACAATCTTATCACTCTCAATATAGTTACACGCTTACATAGTTCTCCTTTTCGTTAGCTCCTCCTCCACGCCAGGTGCAGCCAGGTGGTCTCATGAGCTAGCAGGGTACCTGGTGAATGTGAAGGCTCAGGAAGCATGTGTATCTGCTTAGGCACAACAGCTCTGGCCTTTTCCACTCCTACGAACCAGGTCTGCCTCCTGAAGGGCAGGGATGGCAGGAACAGTTCAAGTCTGCTGTTCCCTCTGTATGTCACTACCTTCCAACTGATAGGGAACAGCAGACAGATGTTAGTAATTGGAGCATGAAGGGAATGATTCTATAAGGGGACCCACTGTGTTGACCCCAAAAGCATTCCTTTAAATAAAAATTGACCTGCAGGCCTGTCTTTAAGTCAACAGGATATGTTACATTCCTCTACAAACAGCCTATTATCTGCAGGAGAAACGCAAGCCCAAACTGCCAGATGAAAGCACAAGTTACCCTGAAAGGGGAGACTTCTGTGACCGTTACCCTGACCAGATCCTAGAATTCAGGAAGATAAGTACAATTCCCACTAACCATGAAATCTGTAAGAACAGGTTCCAATGAGAACCGATCAGCACGGGCCAAAGTGACCTAGAGTTGCTACGACAATGGGGACTTGGAAAGTCTGATGTCATCCTGCTGTCAGTCCTCTCAAGAGGTAAACCTGGGTGGGACTTTCTGGAAACTTTCCTGGAACCCCCAATAAAACTGGAGGGCAGGAGAGGCATGTTGCCCCTCTCCTCTGAGGACCCACTCTCCCTTCAGAGCGTTCCCCTTTTGCCTTTCCTATCTCTTCTAATAAACTCATGCTTGTTCTCTGAGTGACATGTCTGAAATATTTCTGGCAATTGCAAGACTTGGGGCGAAGGGGGCTCTTTGCAGCTGCCTCAGTTTTGCAGACGGCTCATGCTCACAACCACATCATATTTCCATGTTTATAATTTTGCTTTCATGTCTAACATTAGAACAAATTTACTTGAGAATCAGGCTTAGCATCCCTGACTTAGTTAAAACAAAAGGGAAAATATCTTCCACTTTTCTCTCTGTGGAAGCATTAGGAGGTATGAGAATAGAGTAGTATTTTTCAGATAATTAATATTTCCAGGATAAAGGATTTCCTTGTAGGGAACCCTTCTAGCACATGTTTGCTTACTCTTATCATTTTCATTTTAGAAAGGAAGTGGAAATTAGGTTGAAGCAACTCAATAACCTTGCAAAATTCTCAGGGTTATAAATAGCTTCTCATTCTACCATTCAGCAGTACTGTAGTTCAATAGCAAATGGCCAGGATTCAATAGCTCTCCATCCTCTCCCTCCCACCCCATTTATTTATTTGTTTTTGTATGTATATTGGCATGCATGCTAGGGATTCAACCCAGGAACTCTGGAATGCTACACAAGCCTGCTACCACTGAGCTACATGCCCAGTTTCCAGCACTACATATATAAAGATGATTTGGAAAGCTCAAAAGGCCACAGAACAGAAGCCCACACTGATGTGAAGATAATTCTACTATAAGGCATGAAAATGAAAGCTAGGAAAATAAGACATTAGGAGGAGCAGTGTCTCCAGTGAAACCATCTCTAAGTGGCTTCTGGAAGGTGAGCTTATAAAATCAGCATCATTACAAAATGCCCAGGAGCTTTATCAATCACCCCTACAGTGACTACTTCAGGGAACTGAATCTGCCAGAAGGTTGGAAAGCCCATCTCTGGGGAGGAAGTGAAGATGATCTCCCCGCAGAAGGAATTTGGGATGAAGAATGCCAGAAGGTTTCCAGCTCCTCTCCCTCCCCCATTCCTTTAAGGGTAAGGATGACGCGTGCTTTTTGTTCTGTTCTTTTGCTTGTGATCGAGTGGAGGAGGCGTGGGTAAGTTTGGTTTGTGTTTCCTGGACAGAATACAACCTCACCAGGAAGGTAACTGGAGGTCACTCTTTTTCTAATCAAGAATACAATCTCAGAGGCTTCCCCTCTGCTATCTTCTCATCTGAGAAGTGACTCAACTTCCCTTAGTTCACCCATTAAATGAACACCCGTGCTGAGGTGCAGAGGGGGGATTCCAGCTCAGAGACTCAGATTCTGACATCACTGCTAGAAATCCAGGAAAGAACCACCACACCACAAGCAGCTGAGGGTCTCCTTTGTATTGACATATGAACACAGGACTCACCTGATTATGGTTAAAAGCCACTAACCTGGGGCTGGAGCAGAGGCTCGGAAGTATCTCATTTGCCTGGCATGCATGAGGACCTAGGTTTGAACCCCAGCACCACATACACAACTAAGTGTCAGAGCAATGAAAACCAGATGAAAAACTCTCTCCCCCTAAAAAAAATCAGGTTAGTGATTTTTTTTTTGAAAAGAAAAAAATCACTAACCTGCATAGAGAAAAAAAATGTGGTGACCAAAGGTGTGGTAACCAACTACTGTACGGGCTTCTCGCCCTAAGCCCTACTTAAGAGCCCCTGGGTCTCCACTCCTGTACAACCAACTCTATAACATTCCTGTACTTCAGAGAAGCCCCAGCAGCGCATCCAGTTCCACAGTGGCTGTGGAACCAGCTTTCAGACTCACCCATGCAGATGCCATGTATGTCCCACCAGGCCATCTGTCCCTCAAACACCATGCTCTTGTAAGGCTGCACCTTTGCTTCTACTATAATTCCCTCTGCTTGTCCTGTTAGCAAATTTTTACTCAACAATCAGGGCTCAGCTCAGATTATCACTTCTATGCGGCATGTTAATCCTCTCACCTCAGATACAATTAATTATGCCCTCATTTGTGCTTCCAGTACCTTCACAAGTCTCATCACTTTTATAATTCTCTGTGTGACAGTCTCTGCCCTGGCTACTAGAAATGTGATCTGCACACCAGCAGCAGGGGCATTTCTGGGAGCCAGGACCAATGCAGAAACACCTCCTCTAGCCCAGACTCTCTGACTCAGAATCTGCCAACACCACCCCAAGACAGTTTACATGCATGATAACGTCTTGAGAAGCAGACTCTAGACCAGTGGTGAGTCAGGCACAGTGGCACACACCTGTAATCCCAGCAACCTGGAAGCTGAGGCAAGAGGACTTCAAGTTCAAGGCCAGCCTGGTCAACTTAGAAAGACCCTGGCTCAAAATCAAAGCAGAGGAGATGGTGAAATGTAGCTCAGTGGCAGAGCCCTTGCATAGCATGTGGGAGGCTCTGGTTCAAACCCTAGTACACAATAAACAATCAAAAACAACAAAACAAACCCCCCAAATAACACTCCCCCAGATGATTTTAATGGGGTCCAAGATTGAGACCCATGTTCAAGGAATCTGAGCCACCCAAGGGCAAGGACTGTAAAGCCTGTATCTAGTTCCTCACATACTGTCCCTTGAGTCTACAGCACAGCACCCTAAATACAGCTCCATCCATAGAATTCCACACCAAAAATACCCTGTCGTGCTTCCAGACCTGTCTTTAAAAAGAATAAAAGCACTACTGGTATGATTAATCATCGCCTAGACCTTCCCAAATCCTTAACTACAATAACTGAGGGGTTCGAAGGGGCTTTCAACCACTTGCCTCCACTTCTAGAAATGAGAGTAACAAAAACGGAGATAGAAAATACAGATGAACTTTAAGAAACTGTTTCCTGCTGAATGCAGTGGTACACACCTGTAATCCCAACACCTGGGAAGGGTGAGGCAGGAGAATCATAAGTTCAAGGGTAGTCTCAAAATAAAATAGAAAGGTTTGGGGGTATAACTGAGTGGTAAAGTGCCCCTGCATTCAATCCCCAGTACCATAAATAAATAGAATAAAAACGAGAGAGTAAAAGAGATCACCACGGTTGCACAGGGAGATAGAACTTGGAACAGGAAAGGGATGTGGTAGGCTGAGAAGAGGCCTGGGTTAAGACTGAAATCCCAGGCTGTGGGCACAACTCCTTCAATAGCGACCATAACAACACAGGACTGTTCTCATAAAATTAGGCCAAGCCCTCTCATTTTATAAAGGAGGGAAGTGAGAGCTAGAGATGCTGGAAAGGCCACGCCATGCCATCAGTTAGGGACAAAAGAAGGCCTAGGCCCTCACTTCTGGCCCACTTCTTCCTCTGCAGCAGCTTTGCCACAAGCATAAGCCTCTCTATACAGGGTCTATGCATAGGGGTTGAAGCTTCCGAGGCTTCTTCCAACTTGGCCTTCTGTGAAGCAGTGCAGGTTTACGCTTAGCAGATTGTGTTCTGGAATGGAGCAGAGCTGGGTTTGGATCCTAGCTCTAACAACCTCCTTATCTGTAAAATGGGAATGAGAACCAAACCTACCTTGTAAAGTTGTGTGACCATTAAACAGGATAATTATATATATATATATATATATATATATATATATATATATATATAATTAAACATAATACCTGACACAGAAAGGCAGAATTCTAGCTGTGAACTTGAAGAAAAAAATAAACACTGTATGTTTCCCTTGCATAAAAAAACAAAAACAAACAAATAAAAAAACAAAAAAACCCTACTGCCAGGCCGTGACAAAATGAGAGAATGCATATGATGCCAATCAGGGAGGAAAATCAGTATAAAAGGCAAAGCATTTATAGATGTTGTCCTTTTATTATTATTATTAATTATTCTTATTCCTACTCCTGGCAGAAGAACCTTGGAGTTTTATTTCAGTTCAGGACCAGAGGCCAACACAATGCCTGGCCCACCACAGGTACTGGGTCAAATTAAACCAGCATGCCTAATGGGGTAATAAATTCAGATGCTTTAAATACACAGACAGGTAAGTAAATAAACCAATATGCAGCCTTCATGTGGGAAATGGGTAAACAAAAGTAGTGCCTGATGAGAGGAGCTCAAATTCAGTATGTGTTTAAAAACCCATCATGCATCTTGGCCAAACAGCCTCGTTGCAGCCTCGGGCAAATCACTGATTCTGGTTCTCCATCACAACACATCTAGCTGCACATCATCTAGTTATTTGATGCGATCCAGTCTTATCTTCCTAAGTACAAATGTAAGCATCTTGAAGATGAAGGCTGTGGCTGTCACTGTCTAGTCACAAGTAGCCTGGAACAGTGCTGGCCTCACGGCAGATACTCAGTAAACAACTATTGAACTCAGACTGCAAATTCAAGCCTAGTATTCTCAGCACCTCTAAAATGCTATAAAGTGTAGGTTTTCTACCCAGACCCTGGGACCAGGCTGTTCCTGCAACTGGGCAAGCTCTGCTAACTGAGTTAGAGAAGGACTTGCGCTGCAGGGTATTTTTCCTCAACTGCATCAAATATACTTGCCTCTGAGCCACCTGGGCAAGTGGTACTGATATATCCAGACGTATTATCTTGACATAGATTATGCTAGAATATGCCATATACTGGTGCCATTGTAAATTACCTTAGCACCAGCCTGAGGTATAAAAAGAACAAGCCAGGCATCGTGCCACATACCTGTAATCCCAGTGGCTTGGGAAGCTGAGGCAGGAGGATCATGAGTTCAAAGCCAGCCTCAGCAACCTAGCAAAGCCTGTCTCAAAATAAAAAATAAAAAGGTCTGGGGATGTTGCTCAGTAGTTAGGTGCCCTGATTCAATCACTGGTACCAAAAAAAAAAAAAAAAAAAAGAATAACTAGACTCAAGAGGGAGGTCCTGGTCCCTTTCACTCACAAACTCTAGAATGATTCCTGGATTCCGGACAGATAATAAATTTTAGGAGCTGCTTTTTATGAGTAAAGGGCAAATAGCAATAGTTCCCTCAAAATACTCTAGAGGGAATTAAACACCATGAGGTATATAAAGTGTCTAGCACTGCACAGCCCAATGTAGCAGCCAGCCCCTAGCTATGGAACACTTGAAAAGTGGCCACTACAAAGTGAGATGGGCTGTCCTAAGCACAAAATACATGCCAGATTTTAAAAAGTAACTACAAACACAAGTAAAATATCCCATTAATACTATTTAATATGGGGCTGGAGCAGCGGCTCGGAGGTTATGGCACTTGCTTGGCACACGCGAGGACGTGAGTTGGAACACCAGCACCATGTACCATACACAACGAAGTCTCAGAGCAACAAACAAAAGCCACATGAAAAACTAAATCAAATTGTTTCTTTCTCTCTCTCACTGTCCCTCTCTATTATTTAAAAAAAATACTATTTAATACGGATCACATGTTGTTGCAACAATATTTTGGAATATATTAAGTACACATTATTATTAAGTTTTATTTCATCCATTTCTTTTTTAATGTTGTGACTAGAAAATTTTAAATAACATGTGACAAGTGTTATTTTTTTTAATTGGACAGCGTCACTTTAGCATACAACCTGGCACACAAAAAGTATTCCAAATATTGGTTTCCTTTTCCCACAGGTAAGACATCAGGGACCACAGTTCACATCCCCTTCCTCAACGTATCAAGCCCTCCATTCATTCATTTAGTAAATATTTATTGTGCCTTGAGGACACCACGAGCAAAACCAAACACTGTCTTCTTCCTTGTGGGCCTTACGATCTGGTGGAACTGGCATTAATACTTTCTTAAATAAATGCAAACTGCAGTCGGGCAAGTGTTGTGCGAGAGACCACTGGGTGTTCAGTGGGGCACTGACCCCATCAGGGCTCGGGGGCCAGGGAAGCCGCCTCTGAGGAAGTGATGCTCAGGGGAGGATGCAGAGTTTACTAGACTAAGGCAGGAGAGAAGGAGCACTGAGCCAGAGCCTCCAAGGATACCAAGAGCTAGGGATGGAGAACAGAAAAAGGCCTGCGTGGGGAAAGCACGGGTGCGGGTCCAGGGAGAGGTGGGGCTGCGCCTGCAAGGGTTCGCGGGAAGCCGGCCAGTCGGACCAAGTGTCCGGACCCGATGTGCATTTTGAAACGAATTTTCTGGGCCCGACACGAGGCCGAGGGGGACCGAGAGCTCGCTGGCAGACCCATTAGTCAGTGCAAATGTCCAGGCCAGAAGCGAGAGGGGCCTGAACTGCGGGAACCGGGACGTGGAAAGCAGATGCACCGGAGCCGGCAGGTTCGACGGGGCGGGCCGGGGCGAGGCACCAGGGCAGGGACCAGGCCGAGCGCGGCCCCGGGCTTCAGACTCGAGCCACCCGCCCCAAACACTCCCCGGGGCGCCCGCACGTCCCCGCCCGTCCCTCCCCTGGCCTCCTCCCGGCTCCCGGGGCTCCGTCCTCCCACCGCTGCCCGGCCCGCCCTCCTTCCTACCCCGCAACCCTTACCCACAGGGGACCAGGTCACCCCTCCCACTCGGCTGGCCCTACTGGGCCGCGACCCCGAGAGGCCCCGACGAACCCGCAAGGTCCAGCCAAGGCCGCCCTCTCCAGCCCCTCAGCCCCCGGCCCTCTTTCCGGACCAGCCTCTTCTCCCGGCGTCCCTTCGGCTCGCCGCCCTCCGCGGTCGGTGCTCTCCGACCCCCGACGCACCCCTCACTCACCTGGGCGCAGACCTAGGCCCAGCTCTCGCGCCCGGGTCCCGCCGCCGCGAGTCCTTCAGCCTCCGCCCGGCCCCGCCTTCCTGGGACCCCGCCCCTTGTCAGCCGGCCCGGGCTCCTATTGCTCCGTTTCGCCGTCATGCTGAACTCTCCTTCTTCAATTGGGCCGTTCGTCTGTTATTCAAGAAGGGGCGGGCCCAGCTGCCCGGGCTGGAGTGAAGGGACGCCGACAGTCCCCGCCCCCAGCAGAGGCTTGTTAAAGAAACAGGATGCCTCCCCCCACCCGCAGCGGACTCTCGGTCCGGGGAACGTAATTTCCCAGCAAAAGCCGAGAGGAGCAAAACACAAGAGGCAGCTCCACCCACAAACTTTTTTTTTGTTGTTTGTTTTTTCTTCCTCCTTTTCTTTTTTGGTGCACAGCTCAAGAGTGAAGGAAAAGGCTCTGGTTCCTTGTGACACATCAGGGGTTGCGAGGACTACGCTGTTCTCTGGTGGCACTCAGTTCTGAGCCCGGAGGGCACGTGACGCACTCTCCACAGTGGGGATAACTGGTTTGGAGAACTGAGTGGGAGGTGGCAGTCGTGTCAGAGGCAGTGAGCAGCCGCGGCTCACTACCGAGATGCAGCTAATTATACCGGCACCCAGGGCTGACCGTGGGCGCTGAGCAGAGGCAGAGGGGTACAGCTCAGCTGCACTGTTGGTAGGGATCCGTGGGAGGTGGCATTCGTCACCGCACCTGCGAACGGAACAAGGCCGGGCACTGCGCCAAGGACTCACTCCTGCTGTCTCCCTCGGTGCTCACCGCGATCCTGTGGGTGCGCTGATCCCCTCGCAGCGCTTGAGTAAACTGAGGCCCAGAGGGGTCAACCACAGCACAGCGGGTGATACGCAGCCTCTCCCCGTTTGATTCCCAAGTTGACACCTTATTTCCACTCACAGATCCTTACCACCATCCCGGGAAGTGGGCATTTTGTTGTAGGAAAGAGACTAAATAGTGGCCACCGTTGACATGGCACTTCCTAGGCTGTGAACGCAGTGTCACCTGCCTTATTTCTCTGGATCCTCTAAACACCTTGGAATTGAAGATGGTTTTTATTAGTCCTGCTTCACTGGCGAATAAAGTGATCCTCAGGAAGCCAGGGCTCAGCCATGACTAATCTTAGAAACTTCACACAGGGTCCAGGAAGTACATACTTTGGCCTCAAGGTCACCATCACTGCTCAACCGGGCTGTGGTGGTGTGAAAGCCACTACAGAATATAAACTAATGAATGTGGCTCTGTTCCAATAAAACTTTATTAGAGAAAGCAGGTGATGGCTTGGAGCAATAGTTTGTCCACCCTACATCTGTAACACTCTATACCCAAGCCTTTCATAGATCATTGTTATATAGAACCCTCAACAACCTTATTGTTACTCCTATTTGATTGTTCATTATTAATGTATTATAATCATTGGTGATGTTGTTATAATTATTTTAAAAAGAAGAAATCTAAAACTTAGCAAGATTATGGATAGAGCTCAGGTCAACCTGGAAGGCAGACTCAAATCTGACTTTGCTCATTCCACATTCCATCCTCTGCCTACCACGCTGTTTTGTGAGCTTCCATGAGCATTCCACCTCAACCCCAGGATACTTACCTGGCTACCCAGTTATGTTTCACTTCCCAGACTCACATGCCACAGAGATCCACTGGGTAACTAGGCCAGTGGAAGTGATGCTGGAGACCTTAGGGTCTGAAGTCAGCCGGCCTGCCTCTTCCCTGTTTTTTCCCTCACCAGCTGGACCCAGCCTTGACCATGTGATGATGATGATGTGCTGCAGGGTGACAGTAACAGTGTATATGTGCCAGGGTCCCTGAATGATCACATGGAGCAGAAAGCTCCCTGCTGACCTGAAATACTCACTTCATATTTTCATGTGAAAGAAATAATCTCTGTTCTTTGAGTCACTAATTTCTTGGAAGGAGAAGGGAGTCTGTTTTCCTTCATTTTGTGTCCTGGGTGTCCTGGGTGACTCCCTCACCTCACCCCAGTCCTGACCCTGCTCAATATACATTTATCCAAGGATTCACTCTCAGATTTACAATTCTTTATCTTTTTTTCTCCCTGATATGCTGATGGAGGTTCTTTGATCGCAAGTCTTAGGAACCAATTCTGGCTAACCTTAGGAGACAAGGAGTTTACTGGTGGGTCAGTGTCTAACTGATAAGCAGTGACAGGAAGTTGGAGAATCAGCCTGAGAAAGGACAGAGAATGGAGATGCATTGAGAGTTTAGGTGACCAAAATGTATCAGTTTTATCCTTTTCCCCTTTTTAATTTTATTTTGAAACAATGTCTCACTAAATTACCCAGGTTGTCTCATACTCATGATCCTTCCACTTGAGCCCCTGAGTAGCTGGGATTAAAGGTGTGTACCATTATGCCTGGCTTCTTCTCTCCTCCTCTTCTTCTCCTCCTCCTCCTCCTCCTTCTCCTCCTCCTCCTTCATCTCCTTCTCCTCCTCCTCCTCCTTCTTCTTCTCCTCCTCCTCCTCCTCCTCCTCCTCCTTCTTCTCCTTCTCCTCCTCCTCCTTCTCCTCCTCCTCCTCCTCCTCCTCCTCCTCCTTCTCCTCCTCCTCCTCCTCCTCCTCCTCCTCCTCCTCCTCCTTCTCCTTCTTTTTTTTCTTCTTGGTACCGGGGATTGAACCAAGGGGTGTACAACCACTGAGCCACATCCCCAGCCCTTTTTATTTATTTTGAGATAGGGTCTCACTAAGTTGCTTAGGGCCTTGCTAAATTGCTGCAGCTGACCTTGAAGTTGCAATTCTCCTGCCTCAGCCTCTAAAGTCACTGGGATTACAGGCGTGTACCACTGTGCCCAGCTGGTCTCTTGCTTTCTTGATTAGAACTTTCTTTGGTTAGAGTCAAAAACCTTGAAGCAAAAGTTGGATTGACCAAGTTTAGGTAATATGTCTGCCCTTTGATTAAAGAGGGGAGCTCCTAGACTGACAGGTCAGCATGCATGCAGAGTAGGAGGAATACTTGAAACTGAGAGTCACAGTTACACGAACCCAGCATAGTGTCTGACACAGGGTAGAGCACAGTAGTTAAGATCCTGAGCTTTGCAATCCTATAGATTTCTCTACCACTTACCAGCTGTGTGTCCTTGGGTAAGTTACTAGATCCCTCTGACCCTCAGTATAACAGTAGACTAATAGTACTAGTCTTAAATGGATTATCATGAGGATTAAATGAGATGTGGTAAATAAACAATACTGAACATAGTGTCTGACACATAATAGATGCTCAATAAATTAAGTCTAAAAATTTCAGGAAGTATTTCTTATGTGAATGAAGGAAGTATTTATAATATTTTGAGTTCCCCTAAAATGACATCTGAAACTGGAACTTATAGAAGTACCCCTCCCAGTTCTCTAATCCTTGTGCCCACCCACATTGGTGAGCTTGGTCATCCCCCTGTGGCTTTGCTGCCCTGCTTCCGCACCTTAGAACCCCAGCCTAGCACTCTTGTCTTCTTCCTCAACTCCGTGCTTTTCTTCTCTCTCCAACCCCTCACCAGCAAAATCCTAACCCTGCTTAAGCCCAACTCACCACTGATTCCGTACTTGTTCCCGGCAATGAAGGCAGTCAGAGGAAAATACAGAACCTTTCTGGCTGAAGTAGGCCCTCCCCACTGTGGGGCAATTCTGTACTGTGTGTCCCCGGTCAACTCACTGTCACTCGCCTGAGGCCACTCTGCATCTCCTCTCTTCTGCTTTCAACTCCTTGCTCTTAGTTGACATCCTTCTTGCTTCCCTGGGATGGGAGGAGGCAGAAAGAAACAATGAGGAGAAACTGATCTCATCCGCCCGTCTCCCAATCCCACATCCAACTGCATCACACCTGATGTGAGCAGGACCCCTCAGCCACGCACTCCAGCATGATATCGCGTGCTACTGCAGGCCCAAAGCAATGGGGCCACCCTCCGTGGACTGGAACTTCCCAGCTGGGCCAGAGGAAGCCTCTCTCTCTCTCTCTCTTTTTAAGATAGAGGGACAATGCGAAAGAGAGTGAGAGAGAGAGAGAATTAATTTTATTTAGTTTTTCATGTGGCTTCTGTTGCTCCAGCACTTCGTTGTGCTGGGGTTTAACTCACGTTCTTGTGCTATAACCACTGAGCCACCGCTCCACCCCCAGAGTAAGCCTCCTTATAAGAGGATTATCTCAGGTATTTGCTGCCTACCACACCTGCCCCCTGCAACACCGCTCCTCCCATCAGCGTCCACAGAGGCTGCACCATGGGCCCATTGTTACAGTGGTGGGGACATGGACTGACAAACTCCTTCCCATTCTCTCCGCAGGACCCTAGGCGATCTGGCACGTGACCATTCTTTGACTTAATCTATTTCCACTGTGCCCCTTTCTCCCTCTGCTTGAGTCTCACAGTCTAATTTCAAATCCTCCAAGGCATCCCTCTCTATGTCTTTGCTCTTTTGTTTCCTTTCCCAGGATGTCCTTCCCCAGGTCTCCCCATGCCCACTTCTCCACTCTATTTAGGTCATGCCCTAATGCCACCTCTGAAAGTCTTCTCTGACTGCTCTGTCTCCTGTAACCCCACCCTTCACCCTTCCACTCCATTCTGCTCTCCTTCCTTCCTTCCTTCCTTTCTTTCTGTATGAGGATTGAACCCAGCAGCACCTAACCACTAAGCTACAACCCCAGCCCTTTTCATTTTTTATTTAGAGACGGGGTCTTAGTAAGTTGCTTAAAGCCTCGCTAAGTGGCTGGATCTGGCCTTGAACATGTGATCCTCCTGTCTCAGACTCCCAAGCTGCTGGAATTAAAGGCATGCACCACTGCGCCAGCCCATTCTTTCCTCTTAACCTTCTCTATGTCTTCCTAGCACTTGATATCATATTGCTGTTTTGTTTTCTGACTTCTGCATTTGTTGTAAGCCCCATGACAATGAAGACCTTGACTGTCTTGTTCATAGCTGTGTCCCCAGCACCTGGAGCACGCTTAGCATATGAGGCAGTCATTTCTTGTTTACTGTATCTGTGGATAAACAAATGAAAATAAGCCCTGGGTAAAAGGAAGGTGTCTACGGCTTATGACTTGGCTGATGTCTGAATCTTTCTAACTACTCATATAGGTTAAGTGTGACCCTTCTTACATAGTATTATCACAATACAATTCCTGCTAAAACAGGACAAGGAGTTCTTATATGGTAGGTCTTAAATGTCACAACTTGCAATTGTTAAATTGAAATTAGACCCATATCTTTCTCTTTGCACAAGAATCAAATCAAAATGGATCAAGGAGCTAGGCATTAAACCAGCTACGATGCAACTGATAGGTCCAACACTTCAACATTTGGGAGTAGGCAAAGACTTTCTCAACATGTCTCCAAAAGTGAAGGAAGTAAATTCAAAAATCAGTGAATGGGAAGCCATAATGCTAAAAAGCTTTTGTACAGCCAAGGAAACAAACAAGAGTCAAGAGGTTTCCTACGGAAATGGAGAGAATCATGGGGCTATGATTCCTCTGACAAGGGTCTCATATCCAGAATCTACAAAATCCTCAAAAATCTCAACTACAAAAACACTAACAGCCCAATTAATAAATGGGCCAAAGAGCTAAATAGAAACTTCTCACCAGAGGACATTGATCAAGCCAATGAATACATGAGAAAGTGCTCTCAATCACTAGTAATCAGAGAAATGCAAATGGAAACCACATTAAGATATCACCTTACGCCAGTCAGAATGGCAAAGATGAAGAAAATAAACAATAATAGATGCTGGAGGGGCTGTGGAGAGATAGGCACACTAACACACTGTTGGTGGAGCTGCAGACTGGTACAGCCCCTCTGGAAAGCAGTGTGGAGAATCCTTAAAAAACTAGGGATGAGCCCACCATATTATCCTGCTATTCCACTCCTGGGTATCTTTCCAGGGGATTTAGAATCAGCTCATTACAGCAACACAGCAATATCTATGTTCATAGCAGCACAATTTACTATTGCTAGGCTATGGAAACAACCCAGATGTCCCTCATTGGATGAATGGATCCAAAAACTGTGGTACATTTCTACCATGGAATATTACACAGCAATTAGAAACAATGATATTGCAGCCTTTGAAGGCAAATGGATGGCTATGGAAGAAATCATGCTTAGTAAAATCAGCTTAACCCAGAGAACTAATGGTTGATTGTCTCTACTCATCTGTGGAGGTTGGGACTAGACCCTAGCCAGTGTGAAAGTTGGTCTACTATCATATGTTAAACCCAGATAAGATATAATGCTATACAACATAATCCTTTTTTAGAGATATGGGGAGAAGGGGAAGGGAGGGATAAGGGTGGGTAATTGGGGGGCACTCCTGGGGGGTAATTGTAATATCCAAAATCTATACACATTTGATATTATTTTGTTAAAAACTTGTATGGTTGTTCAAAAATAAAAAATTAAAAAAAAGAAATATAACCCGGTTTATTGTGGATTATGTATTAACTTACACTATAAGCCAACTTTCAATGGATACGAGTGTGCCCACTTTACAGATGAAGAAACTGAGGTTCAAAGTTGCAAAGATCCTTGCTCAGGCCACACAACTCTGCTGGTACCCAAGTCAGTGTGACCTCACATCTTTCTCTTGATCCTACCCAACGGAAACAGCACGGCGTGGCCTATCATTCTTCCATCCATCCATCCATTCTTTTTTTTCTTCTTTTTGTGATGCTGGGGGTTGAGCCAGGGCCTTGCACATGCGCGGTAAGCTCTCCACCACTGTTCCCAGTCCTTTTTTCACACTCTCTGAGCCTGGACGCGGATGAGACTGTATGCTAAGGTCTTCACGTGGCCTAGCTCATTGGATCCTTATGTTCCCATCACTCTAGCTCATTGGATCCTTATGTTCCCATCACTCGTATACTGCTATCACTCTTATATTACAAATGAAGAGACTGAGGCACAGACATTTAGACTTTTGCCCTGGGTTATTTGTCGAGCAGTGGAGCCGGGATTCAAATCCAGTTCTAACTTCCAGGCCAATGTCTGTTCTGCAACATTGCTCTGTCTCCCTTAAGACAACTCTGCCTCAGATAGAAAGAGAAGAAAAATGGCTAACACAGGACAATAAAGTATTATTAAGAAAATTCATGGTGACTTGGTTCTTTAAGCGGGAAGCAAAGGGCAGGAGGCAGACAGCCAGTCTAGCATCAGCTCTCACAGGCTTGGGTTCACATAACTCATGATAACTTAATTTGCCAAGATCGTGCTTCCAGGAATGGGGGGAAGGGTGTTAAGATGTATTTGTGTGAGGGGTTGGAACTCTGGGACCCTGGTGAGCAGTGGCTCTCAGCCCCAGGGGGGATGTGCTCAGCCTGCCTGTGGGAGACCAGCGCCCTCTGCTGGCACAAGAATGATCATTCAAAGCCCTCAGAGGTGTGTGTGTGTTTGTGTGTGTGTGTGTGTGTCTGCAGTGGGGAGGGAGGGCATCAGGGAAGCACATTCAATGAGATTTACAAATTTTCGAGTACACGGGTAAATAAAAATAATAGCTACCATTTACCAATATAACATTGGGTTCAAGGGCAAGCGCTGTTTTAAGGATTTTACATTAATTTATTTACTCCAAGGGAATTTACACACTGCATCGAATTGAACCTTCACCCCAATCCTCTGAATTAGGAATTATTATTATTACTCCCATTTTTCACAAGAGGAAACCGAAGCACAGAGAGATTAAGTAATTTGCTACACAGCTATTAAGGAGATCTGGGGCTTGAACAAGTGGGCTCTGACCTTGGGTGTCAGAGCTCTGGAAACTAGTACTGGCCACATTCTTTAGGTCTGGAGCGCCCCCTGTCAAGTCTGCTAGGAAGGAGTTTCCCTGGGAGCAGACAGCAAGGTGACCTGCTAGGACCTCAAAAAGGTGCTGCATTTGTGTGGACCCACGGGAGGCTCTGGACTCCTCTGGGTGGCAGCATCTGCCCGAATAGAAGAGAAGTCCCAGCCAGCTCTATGGTTGGTCCCAGAGGGCCTGACCCAGGGTTCTGGCTGGGAAGGGTGACCATGTGGCTCTTGTTTATTGTAGGAAGACCCGTTTTTCTGTGTTTGTTTTGTGTACTGGGAATTTGAACCAAGGGACAGTTTGCTGCTGTACTGTCCCCAGACCATTCCATTTTCTATGTTGAGACAGAGTCTCACTAAATTGCTGAGGCTGGGCTTGAACTTGTGGTCCTCCTGCCTCAGCCTCCTCAGTCGCTGGGGTTATAGGCGTGCGCCACTGCTCTTCCCACAAATATTTGTTGAGTGCTCCGCATATGGTACTAGGCAGTTCTGTGTTGCAGAGCTACCAAACATAGTCCCTGTCTTCAGGGCACTCATGTCCACACGGGAGAGACGGACAGCATATAAACAAACAGCAAGAAACAAGCGCAGGGGCTAGAGCGGTGGCTCAGGGGTTGGAGCACTTGCCTGGCATGCACAAGGACCCAGGTTCCAATCCCAGCACCACGTACACAACTAAGTGTCAGAGAAATAAAGCCCAGATGAAAAAAAATACTCTCTCTTCTCTCTCTCTCTCCCTCCCCCTCTAAAAAAAAAAAGCGAGAAAGGAGGAATGGAAGAAGCCTGCCTTGGGGAACTTCAGGTTAGTCCACGCATAAAGGGAACCTAGTGGAGGTGTTTTAGAAGAATCTATGCAGGAGAGTTAGAGGATTGTTAACATGAACTGGTTTGAGTCTTGAAAAAGATCTCTTTGGTTCCTTGATTAGATTATGCTGCACATCACTAGTAGAGTACAAAGATGGAAGCAAGAAATCCAAGTGGGATGTGAATATTTTTAAAAAAGGGCTAATTAGGGAAAGGACTAATTTTCTTAGGGCCCACCTAACACCAGAACTGGTCTTAACCCTGTCTAATTGGTGAGCAGCAGCTCACAACCCATCAGTGACTATCTGGGCTTTGAAGATGAGTGGATCCGCAGAGATCCACTGTGAGGGTGCTTCAAGGCCAGTGCCAACCCATCCAGTGCTTGGGAACCAACCTGAACCCAAATGAATCCCTTCCCTCGATCTACGTGAGACAAGAGCTTTGCTCCCAGATGATGCCTGACCACCGGAGTACCACTGTGCAGAAAGAAGCAACAGCTCAGCTGGTTGCAGGCACCCGGTGGTGGCCCTCTCACTTCAGTCATTCAGGCTGAAATAACAGAACACCACAGGTGGGATGGATTGTAAACAACCATCTCACAGTTCTGGAGGCTGGGAGTCCAAGATCAAGGTAGCATCAGACTTGGCGTCTGGTGAGAGCCAGCCTGGTTCATAGCTGGCCGTCTTCTGGCTGCTCCTCACCTGGCAAGAGGGTCAAAAGAATTCTCTGAGGTCTCTTTTATAAGGGCACCAATTGCACTCATGAGGGTTCAGCTTTCGTGACCTAATCGCCTTCTAAAGGCCTAGCTTCCAAATAGGTCACATGGGGGTTAGGTTTCAACGTCTGAATATTGGTGGGACACTAATCTTCAATTCATAGAGAGGTCATTAGAGCCTTCTGCATCATGGACAAGGTTTGTTCTCTTGTCCCAGCTGCGGATGTCCTACTGGAGTTGCTGCCACTGACTCTCCTGACCCAGGACTCTATAGCTGAGCAACCCTCTCTCTTCCTTTGGAGGGTTTTTCTTTCCTTAGCTGTGTAGTCTCAAGCTGTCCTGTGGGATGCTCTTATCTTCCAAATGGATGTGCCAGTCAGGGTCCACTCAGGAGAGAGAAACCACACCATTTACTCAAATGTAGATAAATCAGTGTAAAGTACTGCTCCCCGGGTAGGAAGCTGTCAACCTAAGAAGGGGTTGAAAGAGCTCTCCTAAGGGTAGTGACTGCAGGCAGTGTCTACCAGGACTGAAAGAAACACAGGAAAGTCATTGGAATATTTAGAAACAGGTCCACAAGTGTTGAAAAAGCTGCAAACTACACCCAGAAGGTGTTACAGGAAGACATAGTCACTGTCACAGTGGGTAAGTGACGTTGGGTTGATGTCCATGGAACCCCATAGGAAGCAAACAGGAAAGTCCCAACTCAACTCCTTCCCAACTTACAGCCTCTCCACACTTCCCCGTTAGCATAGGAGGCAGGTGCTGGTGAAGCAGAAGTGCGGTTGTCAGAGTCCTTGCTCCAGCGCCATGCAGCAGGGTGTGGGGAACCAGCAAGGCTCCCATACACATTCCCCAAATTCATATGCTACTGTGATGGCTTCCACCATGTTAGGACGCACCAAGAAGGCTCTCATCAGATGCTGGAAACTTGATATTGGACTTCTCAGCCTCTAGAGCTAGCAGAAAGGAATCTGCTTTCTTTATAAATTATCCAGGCTTTAGTATTTTTGTTACAGCATCAGAATTTACCCAGAATGCAATGCAATGCAATGCAAAAAAAGATGAAAAGAATGAACCACTGGGCTGGAGCAGTGGCTCAGAGGTAGAGCACTTGCCTGGCATTCACAAGGACCCAGGCTCAGTCCCCAGCACCACATACACAACTAAGTGCCGGAAAGCAAAATCCAGATGAAGAAATAAATAAAAGTGATTCTCTCTTAAATAAATAAAAATAAAAAAGAATGAACCACCTTTGGGAGCCACGGAGGGCAGATAGATGTGAAGCTTTCACTATCGTGATGAATGTGAAGTACAGGAGAGAAGAAAGCCGAGGAAGGAGAGTCCTGGAAGCCAGGCAACGACTTATGACAATTTCTTGGAACTTAAGAAATACTCATATCGAGAGGAGTCAGTGAATATTTATAGGAAGTATATACAGAGTGGTATCTAAGCACATCGTGATGAAATTTCAAGATACTAAGGAAGAAGAAGAATCCCTGAATGTTTCCGGAGTAAGAAAATAAGTTACCCAAGATGGACTAAGAATAAGATTGGCATCAGCCTTTTCATTTGCAACTTTTTAATGAAAAACAACAGAATAATGTCTTCAAAAGTTTTTGGTAAAATATTTGTGATTTTAGGATTCTCTATGCAGCTAAACTCTCAAGCAAATGTGAAAGTATCATAAAGACGTTTTAAGATATGAATAGACTCAGTAAGTTTACAGCTCATAGTTTGTATAGGATATACTTTCTCTACAAGGCATTAATAGCTTTTTGGGTGGGACAATTCTTCATTGTGCAAGGCTGATCCACACATGGCCCGTCACTCAGTGTCCTCGATCACCAGCCATTAACTAAATGTTAGCAGTGTTTCTTCTCACTGTGACAACACAAAACACTCATGATGGGAGTGGGTGAGAACTCATAGGTTCAGAAAATATATTCCAGCCAAGAGGAAAGGAATCTGGGGAGAAAACATGGGGTATAAGAAGCACAGGTAAATGGAGTTCTATTCAGTGATTAGAAACAACGATATTGCAGCCTCTGAAGGTAAATGGGTGGCTATGGAAGAAATCATGCTGAGTGAAATCAGCATAACCCAGAGAACCAAGGGTGGAATGTCTCCACTCATCGGTGAATGACCCTGGCCATTGAGAAAGGAGGTCAATTCTCATGTTTTAAATCTGGAAAAGGTGTAGTGACATACAACCTAAGGCATTTGTAGAGATGTATTGCGAAGGGGAGGGGGAGGGATAAGTGTTGGTAAATCTAATTTTCAGATTTTATATATATTATATTATTTTGTTAGAAGCATGTTTGATTGTTCAACAAATAAATTTCTTAATAAAAGAAGAAGCACAGATAAGCAAGGAAACCGATAGTTTACTTTAAGGCTAAATAAATGTCTATACCTAGAATAAAGAACTAAAATCTGATAATAATGTGGGACAAAGTTATAAAGTCTAGAAAGGAGAAAGGAAAGTGAAGCAAAAGCAGGTTAAGAGTGTTGTTTTATATTTTGGGAAGATATAATATTAATTAACTCTGGACATTGATTAATAGTATGATTAGGTGTGCCACAAATATAAAGGTAATAGGAACAGAACACATATTTTCCAACTTGTTAGAATGAAAATTAATTAGGAAGCAAATTATCAGCTTTCAGCTAATAAAAATGCAAGAATGAAAAAGAAAAATAAAAACAGCATATAGAAAAGAAAATGCAATGTAAATTGGGAAGAAATGTGCAAACATATCAATAACCATAATAAATATGAATATTGTTAAATTTACTGTTAAAGGACAGAGACTCTTGAACAAAGTAAAAAAGTTTCAAACTGTATGCTATTGTATGAGTCTTCAAAAATAGAAAAACACAGAAAGATTGAAATTGTCAAGATATAAGAAAGCACATTATGCACGCCTGAAATCCCAGCAGCTTGGGAGGCTGAGGCAGGAGGACTGCAGGTTCAAAGCCAGCCTCTGCTACTTTGTGAGGCCTTGAGCAACTTAGTGAGACTCTGTCTCAAAATAAAAAGGGCTGGGGATGTGGCTCAGTGGTTAAGCGCCCTGGGTTCAATTCTCAGTGGGCTCCCCCTCCCCACCAAAAAAAGCACACAAGGAAAAAGGCAGCATTAACAAAGCAGGTAGCCAGGCACCGAAGTATTAGGGCAAATGATATTAAGGCAAAAATAATCAGGATTATCTGAAGGGAGAAAAATATTTTTGCATGATTAAAATTATCTACCAATAAGTTAGCCTTTAATGCTCCCTCATGCCTAACATGTAATACCCAAATTGGTAGAATTACAAGGAGGAAATTATAAATCTGCAGCTTTGTGAGAAACTTCAATGCACCTTTAGAATTACAGAATAAGTAAGGAACATAAAGGATTTGAATAACATGATTAATAAGCTTTATCAAGGGGTTGGAGCACTTGCCTGGCATGTGGGAGGACCTGAGTTTGAACCCCAGCACCACATGCACAACTAAGTGTTGGAGAAACAAAGCCCAGATGGAAAAATCAAAACTGATTCTCTCTTTCTCACTCTCCTCTCTCTCCCTCTCTCTCTCTCTCAAAAAAAAAAAAGCAGCTTTAGCAAGTAGCTTTATATTAAGATAAATATTTGCCCTTTTCAAGTACAAATTCTAACTTTATAAAAATCACCCTCACTTGAATCATAGTTTTTTTCTTTTCACTTCCACTATCCCCCTGTCTCCTATTGGCACCCCTGGCTTCTCCTCCTCCCAGGAACCTTGCTAAAAGAAAAATTATGTCCTTCTTTCTTTAGACTCTTAAATCATATCTAAATATATACATGCATGTAGATTATTCTTACAAATATGGAGCCATAGTTTATTAACTTCTCTGCATCTTTCAGTACTCTCAGGTAAGTAGATAGATATTTAAATTACAATTGTTTAATAGCTGCATAATATGCCGTGATAGAAATGTTCCATAACTTGTTCACTATTCCTCTGTCTAGGGAGCATTCACCTTGTTTTTAGGATTCTTTCCCCCACCCCATTGCAATCACGATCACTGTAGATGTGACCACCCCCAGCCACATGAATTCAGGTGTTTCTCTTTCTGTGGGATAGATGCCCACGGGTGGGATTGCAGGGTGAAAGAATACATGGAGTAGTTTTATTCTGATAAATGCTACCACAAGGCTCTCTAACAAGGTCATAGCTGCTGGCGGTGTGGGAAGAAGGTCCCTTCTCAGACTGGAGTGCGTGCAATCATGCTCCCGGTTTGTAGTCTGATGTGGATAAAGCGACACGTCATTGTGGTTTAGTTTGCATTTTCCTGACTCCCAGGGAGAACGGACACCTTTTCTACATTTATTCACCATTTGCTACCTTCTCATCGTTTTTCTTCCCACGCTAATTTGCAAACGTTCTTTGTATGTGCAGTATCAACCCTTATCTGACATCTGATTTGCACATAGAGAGAGCTGAGTGCTGGGTTCATAGAGTGTCACGTTGTTTTCTAAAATTAAAATAGTTTTTTTTTAGATTTAAGTGTTTAATTCTTCTGGAATTTATTTTTGCTTAGATGATAGGAAATACGGTCCAATTTTATTTCTTCTCTTTTGCAATATTCCATACGCTTGCCACAAGCCGTGCATGGCTAATTGACACTTGAACGGCCCCTGGTCTGAACTGAAATGGATTTGTAAGTAAGAAACACGCTAAGTCTTAGTATGAAAATATAGAATGTAAAATGTCACGTTAATAACATGTATGTTTGTATGTTGATGATATTTTGGATACACTGGATTAAATAGAATATTATTAATTTCCCATACTTCATTTTACATTTCTTAACGCGGCCATCGTAAAATACTCAATTTCGTACGCAGCTTACATCGTGTCTCCCTTGGACAGCTCTAGTCCAGCTAATAAATTGCACCAGAACTTTTTCTTAACCGTCTTTGTTCCTTTTCACTTACCTTTTATCTGCCTCATGAGGGGTGAGTCTATTTTATTTCTCATTGTAGGCATCTGTTTTATTCATGGCTTCTCATCGTCTTTTGAATAGTCCTTTTATGTCGGGGGAGATTACAATCATGGCTCCCACCTGCTAGTCTCCCAGAGTAGGCGTCAGACCTCCCAGCTCCGGTACCCCCACTCCCCACAGTGACAATGTGCGTATTTGACCTTTGTGGGATGAATTGGAAGTGAGCTGCAGGGGTTTTGCATGAAGTTTCCATTTCCGCAGGCCCAGGTGGTGCAGGCAATGTGCTTTGAAGATGCCTGTCTTGGAAAAATGATTGCCAGGACAAAGTCCCTGCCACTGGGGGGTGGCAACAGGAGGGGCATCTTCTTCACCAAGCCAGCACTGGGTACAGTTTTGGGCCTTGCTCACCTGTGATTCTAGCTTTTCCATGCTTCCAACAATATTATGGGCATCCATTATTTTTTTTATTTAAAGAGAAAGGGAGAGAGAGAGAGAGAGAGAGAATCAATTTTATTCAGTTTATCATGTGGCTTTCATTGCTCCGAGACTGCTGTGTACGTGGTGCTGGGGTGTGAACTCGGTGCTCACGCATGCCAGGCAAGCGCCTTAACCGTTGAGCCACCACTCCAGCCCCTACTCATGGTCTTTTTAATAAACTTGCTTTCAACTTATAATCAGCCTCTGTCACTTGTATATATAGAATCCTAACTGATATATCAGGGGATTTTTCCTGAAAGAAATTCATTTTGGATTTATTTTTTCCTGCTATTCCCCCCTAGTATTTCTAAAACATTGCATTCTATTTAAGTAAGTTCGGTCTTCCAATTTTCTCATTCTTTTCCTATTTCCCAAGAAGAGTGTGGTCTGTTCCCTGAGGAAACAGCCTGCGGCAATAACGTAGATGCTCACACCTCACTGAGCAGTGCAGCCTCCAAGGGACCAGGTTGAGGGGGACAGAAGCCGGGCAGGGCACAGAAAAGCAGAGAGGCACTGCTCGGGGGACCAGTTCTAGAGCTAGTGCTGCATCTGCAGAGCGGGTGTGTGGACTGCTCTGTCTTGGAACATACCTGGTAGCGGGAGGAACTTATCTGCTGGTGCTTCCTGTGCCCTGTCTCATCTCCAGTGGTACCAAGTCTCCCCCTCGGGGCATGAATTCTCCTCCTCCTCCTCCTCCTCCTCCTATTTTTAGAGGTGCCCTGGAGATTGAAACTAGGGGTGCTTTACCACTGAGCTACATTCTCAGTCCCTTTTATTTATTTTTATTTTGAGACAGGATCTTGTCAAGTTGCTGAGGCTGGCCTTGAGCTTGAGATCCTCCTGCCTCAGCCTCCCAAGTCGCTGGATTGCAGGCGTGCGCCGCTGCACCTGACTTCAGGGATCAATTCTTGGGCATGTCTGGCCTGTGTCACCCAGTTTCTCCAGACTGCAATGTGGACACCAGAGCCTCCCAGACCAGCACAGCCAGAGCAATGATTCTTTCTCCTTTCGGACAGTGCAACCGTGAGGTTCTGCCACTACCAATTCCTGGCCGACACTGAGGTGACAGGCTCACCTCCCCTCAGTCCAACCTGGGACAGCTCAGCAGTGCCATCACAGCGTCACAGCTCCTCACGGAGGTGGCTGATCGTGTTGAATGTGTGTCTCGGTTGCTTCCACTTCTGTCCAGTCCTTCTTTCCCTCTCACAGATGTTGATCCTAAGAGCCCTCCCTACTCCCTAATAAGTTTGCTGTACGCACGTCTCTGCTTCAGGGTCTCTTATGGAGAGAAACCAGCTACGACAATAGGTAATTGTCCTTATTTTAGGAAATGCATGTCTAAATGTGGAGTATCATAACATTGGTGACCTATTTCCCAATGATTTTTTAGAACGTGCATGCATGCAAGAATGTAAAAAAGCATGGAAAGATAAAGTGTGCAAAACCGTACGTGGTGAACCTGGGTGGTTCTTATATGGATGCTTATTGTAAAATACTTCTGAGGATCTGATATTTTACAAAGTATAAAGGTGAAAATAAAATCCCTCTCATCTGTTTTAATAGGTATTTCAGTGGCAAAAAAAAAAAAATAGACATTTGTGCAATCTGCTGTCTTTACCTGAGACCTCTTCATGCTTTTTAATTTTTGTTTTTCTAATGAAGTTATTTAATCTGAGTTTGCATTTAGTCACAGCTCATAGATTTTTATGTTAGGTGCTTTCATTGTTATTCATTGGAAATGGAAATAATTTGTAATTTCTAGTTTGATTTTTTTTCTTTAACTCCAGGGATAGTTAGAAGGGCCAGTTTTGGTATTCGTGTCTGCAGGGTTCTGTGGGTGGTGGGGTTTCGTTTGCAGTTTGGCTATTCTTTGGGTGGCCCCTTCCTCCTATTGCACTGTGGTCTGCCCACAGCAGTTCTGCCTTTTGGAATACAGAGAAATCTCCTCCTGGAACTCTGGGGAGATGTTTGCTTGGATACATTCTTCCTGTCCTTCTCCTTCAATTAAAAACCAGCTGCTGAACCTTGAGCTATGAGCTACGCAGCTTCTGGGGTATGGGGTAGCAGTGAATCCAGAACATCTCTGGAGTTCAGAGGAGGGATCTGGCAGAGACAGTTTCTGCCTTTGAGTCCCATGTGCTTAGGGACCAGAGGTGCAGGAGGGGTGGCCGGAAGAAAGGCAGTGAAACCTGGGAACACGTGACTGGAATTTCAAGGACCTCCTGGGGGAGAGGCTGCCCCTGCCTATGAGAGTCCTCTTTGAGCTCCTTGCTCCAGGCTTCAAAAAGACATATGGAGGGCTGGAGCCATGGCTCAGCAGTAGAGTGCTTGCCTGGCATGTGTGACGACCCGGGTTCAAACCCCAGCACCACATACACAACTAGTGTTGGAGAAACAAAGGCCGGATGAAAAAATTTAAAAAGTTGATTCTCTCTCTAAGAGAGAGGGACAGTGAGAGAGAGAGAGAGAGAGAGAGAGAAAGAATCAATTTTATTTAGTTTTTCATGGACTTTTGTTGCTCGGACACTTTGTTGTATACGTGGTACTGGGATTTGAACCTGCGTACTCGTGCTTGCAAGGCAATCGCCATTACTGCTGAGCCACCGCTCCAGCCCCTCTATTCCTCTCTTAAAAAAAAAAAAAGACATAGGGAAGTAAAGAAGCCCTGTCTTCCTGGGAAGGTGTTGGTGGTCTTAGGGGATGAAGAGGCGAGAGAGGTGAGGGAGCCCTTCCAGGACCCACAGCTTGCTAACTGTGCACCCAGCTGCTGGGCCATGCATTGCTCAAGAATTGAACCAGCTGTAGATCCCTGCAGCTGGGTGTGGTTCCCGATGAATCAGCAAAGAAAAATGTCGACACATCTAGGGGACCTGGAAGTGAGAAACAGAAAGAAGCAGAACATCACAGAGAATGGCAACCACCAACCCAGGAAGAGAGGGGGACGTGAATTAAAGTCAGCGACAACACCAGCACACGTGTGCACATCCACGCATACGCGTTCCGCATCTCACTTTCGACTAAAAATTCCAGACAATGGTCAGAGGAAAGGTGATCACTGTGGCTAAAAGAAGTTTGAGGGAGTTAGACAGAAGACCAAAAAAAAAAAATCAGAGTTGAATTTTGCAACATTGGATTTTTTATTATTGGAATGACACAGAGTCATAAAATGAAGCAAAAGGAAGAGAAGCAACATTTAAACAAATATTGGATGGAAATTTCCCTGAAGTCTTTGTTTTTCTATTTTTGGTAATAGGGATTTAACTGAGGGGTGCTTTCCCACCAAGGTATATCCCTTACTTTTTATTTTGAGACAGTGTTGCTAAGTTGCTTAGGTCTTCACTAAGTTAACGAAAGATTATGCAATTGATATTGTGTATTTCATTCTGTATGTTAAAAAGGAAAAATAAGACATACAAATGGCTCACAGACATATGAAAAAAATGCCTGATATCACAAAGCATCAGGGAAATGCAAATTAAACCACAATGAGGTGTCACCCCACTGTGATAAAGATGGCTATTTTATTATTTTTTCATTTTTTTTAAAGAGAGAGGGACAATGAGAGAGGGAGAAAGAGAGAATCAATTTTATTTAGTTTTTCATGTGGCTCTCATAGCTCCGACACATCGTTGTATACATGGTGCTGGGGTTTGAATCTGTGTCCTTGCGTGTGCTAGGCAAGCACCCTAACCTCTGAGCCACCACTCCAGCCTCAAGTGTGGCTATTTTTGAGACTACAAAAGAAAACAAATGCTGGTGAGGATCCCTTGCACATTGTTGGTGGAAGGTAAGTTAGTACAGCCATTATGGAAAACGGCATGGCGCTTCCTCAAAAAATTAAATGTAGAACCACCACATGATCCAGCAGGCCCACTCCTAGGTACATATCCAAAGCAGATAAAGTCTGTAAGTAAAAGAAACACCTCCAGTGCTTTCACAACAGCCAAGCAGGAGAGCATCCTAAGTGTCCATCAACTGATGAATGGATAAAGAAAATGTGATATTATACACAGTGGAATACTATTCAGCCAACAAAAGAACCAACTCCCCTGAAATCCATGATGCTGTGGGTGGAACCAGAGGTCCTTATGGTAAGTGAGATAGGCCAGGCCAGAAAGACACTGCTGAACAATGTCATACCTATGTGGAATATAAAAATGTTGACCTCAAAGAAGTTGCAGTAGAAAGGTGGTTGCCAGAGGAGCGGGAGGCGAGTGGAGAGGTGGGTCAGAGGGCACTGAGTTATAGTCAGACAGAGAGAAACGTTTGGTGTGCAGCTACCTCGTAGGGTGACTTACACATAAGGTACTGTATATTTCAAAAAGCTAGAAGAAAAAGAGAATAAAAGGAATAACCACCACTCATGGAATGGAAAAGTAAAGAAGAAACATCAAAATC
>PVKS010013366.1:0-51023 GCA_004027875.1 Aplodontia rufa | reverse complement strand
CACAAACAAACTTGTTGTGCTTTTCCAAATAAGAAGTTATTTGTAGATTTCTAGGAAATTCAACTTACCTTTGGAGAACTATGGGTTTTGGAAAACTCATTGCATAAAATGATCAGAAGAAAAATCTACTCCCTCTTGGCTTCCATCCTTGACCATGGCCAATTTCTACTATTATCAGCAACACTTTCCCACAAATGGATGATCTGGGTTATAAGTGTTGCCTAAGCATATCAAGTGAGCAAGGAGGCAGATGTAGCTTGCCAAGTCTTATTTATTTTTGTCTACTCTTGGTGCCTAGCACAATGCTCAACACAAAGTTAATTTTTAGTCAACCGTTTTTTAAAATTAAGAACAAAAAGGGTTATTTGGGGACTTCTTCATACTCTAAATTATTATTTGAAAATACATATTTCCTGCATTTGCTGTTATTACAATAAGGGACTCATAATGTTAATTTTGAAAATATCTTTCTTATATCTTTAAGTTTAAAGTCAAAATTTGTGACAAATGAAATGACATTAATTCGATATAAAAGAAAACTTTTTGGTTAAGGAAAGGAAGGAATAAATTTAAGAAAATATTTTTTAAAATAAATGATTCTTCATACAACATTAATTATCAAACTAATATCATGGTTCATGATACAACTATTTGAAAAAGGCTTAGAAAATTGTGGTAACACAGGGATGAGCTTATTAAAATAGTTTTATTTATTTTCATGTTTGTTTTACAATTTAAGCATATAATTCTCACACACCTATCTTCCCTCTATGTCCCTACACACTAACATATTTCCCTCTATTTTTTATTTTCTTTAATACATCTATCCTTTAGGCAAATGTGGTCCTGATGAAAGTGGACCAGCAAAAAGATCTTTTGAGTTTGAAGTACACCTGGAAGCTCTGGACTTACTGATCTTTTCTCAATAGTTTTTTGGTTGTTTCTGTGTTTGTTTTTTTGTCTTTTAAGCATCCATTTAATTAATAATCAAACAGAAAAAGCAAGTAGAAAAATTAATAATCAAACAGTAAAGAAAATGGTTCTTCTAAGTTCCCTTCTCAAATGTCATCTTTCTGCCTAATTGAGGGTCTGTATGTCAAAGCTCACTGTACACAAATATGTAAACTTTCTTATTTTTCTACCCTAGACCACTTATAAATGCTGTTTTTCCTTATTATCATTTTACTGTTTCTAATTACCACACACTCCTGCATACATGTAATTAATTTCTTATGCTCCCAGGCACCAGCAAGAGACTTTTTAGGAGATTTATATTTAGGTGTTTATCCCTCTAATAAGGGACCTTTCTCATTCATTTTTGTCTTATTAAGAGAAAAATAAGAGGGAATGGATAGAGAGGGAAAATGGCCCCTTTTATTAAATGCATTGTCTACATATTGATATCTGTTACCAGGCATTTAAGCCATTCTACTCAATCTTATATCAATCTCTGAACTTACCAAATAAAGAAACTACACATTTTTTCATTGACAGCAATGTGAATCTACTACAACTTGCTCTTATAAAAAAGGGCTAAAACATGAATACTTCCATACTACATCTTCCAGAGATTAATTTAGTGTAAGATGCTTTTGATCCAGAAATTCTACTTTTAAACATTTTTTTCCTAAGGCAGTAATTCGGACTAAAATAGATGTGTGCTATTGTACTGTTTTATTAATACTGAAAAACTAGAAACAACATACATGTCCAAAGATAAATAATTAAATAAATTATAGTGGTGAATAATAGGACAGACTAACAAAAATTATTAAAATATACTGTGAAAGAATATTAATATTTAGCTATAATGGTCAATGAAAAAAATTGAAAATGATGCATGGTATGGTCCTTTGTGTTGTGTGTTTAAGAGCAAAATATTAATAGTACCTGTCTCTAAAAGGTGATTTTTATTTTCTTTTTCTGAATAAAAATAATTCATAATGAATTAGGAAAGAAAAATAAAGTCACTAAAATATATTTTAAAAATAACAAGATGAATGAGTTTGGGTTAACGACATATCCTAAGCACAGGTAAATTATTTTCTCTGATTTTCTTAACCAGTTATCATGCCCAGCAAATGTTTAGCAGTCTTACAGCAATTGATTTGGGAGTGTGTGCTCTAAACCATAAATCCTATGAAGCATCCTCTGGTTTAATGTGGGAATACAGAACTTATTTCACATAACCTCTTGGGAACTGTTACCTCTTGCTCAATGGCCTAAAATTCCATTCTCATTTGACCCTGTAATTGCCTTCTTGAGAGTTGAATTAAATTCTTAGTTAAGCCCATAAAATGAATATCTCAGAGACCTTTTTAGAGAACCGCTATTCAGGCCCAGTGGGTTTTTCCCCTGATGATAGTTTCCTGATGATATTTTCCCTGAGAAAAGTTTAGTAGGTTTAGAGATGAAAATTAACTTTTATATTCCCATTAACATACAGTAAAACAGTTGCTGTACATTCAGACTGCAACTCTGGTTTCTAAAAAACAAGTGTTAGAATCTTTCAAATCTAGTACCCTTTTATTAAAAATTCATAGATACCACAAGAGCAGAAATCTAAGAAATTCTTCAAATTCGTGTATTTTGTTATAGCGTATTCCAGTTGAACCAGTCGTGCATATAGCTAGGCCAAAATTAAACTATGTTCTTGGTGTTTGGGGCTAAGGCTCAAATCAAACAGTTGTTTAGCTCTCTGATCTTCTCTGACCTGAATGTCCACGCAGACGGATCTCTTCTGGGTCAGAGGCACTTAACAGATGTTCATGGGGTAACTCCGAAAATTGTGTTATTAATCTGTGCTGAGTTTATCCTCTGATTGAACATAAATCTGCGGCAGGAGCTTTGGCTCTTCATTCCAACCTTGGAGGATGCCTGCTTCTTCCTGAGTTCATACAGAGGTAGAAGTCCACTGTTTGCATAAGCTCTTCAGTTTCTGGGTGTCTCTTTGACCAGCAGAAACTGCCAAAGTTTGGACTTTGTGCATCTTAATGTGGGCTGCCTTATAAAACTTTATGATGCAAAAGAAAAACAAACATCTAAACCACAGGGCATTGTCTATGTGGCCATGAAAATGAGTCACACTCCAGTGTAAAATTTCAACTGTGGACTAGTTGTGAAAAAGTCTAGCCCCTCTGCTTGATAAACTGAAGAACTGTGAAAAAATCTTTAGCTTTCAAAAGTGATAAATGACCATACTCCATTCTAATTTAAGCCATATAAATACATTTAAAAGAACAACTCAGGATAGCTCATATACGATGCTGAATCTGTGTAAAACATTCTTTGATAGTAGAAGCAGAGGTGATTGCAAGTATTTAAAAGAAATGAGACCATTGAACAAGGTATCTGAAAATAATTGCAAAGAAATTAAAGGTTAGCAGAAAAATCCAACCCTTTTTTTCTTCTTAGTTTTGTCTTACCGATTCAAACAACTATTTGGATGCTTTAATCAGAGATAAATGAAATCATTCATTACTTAAAATAGAAAGTGATTTATTGCCCAGCAACGTCTTGACATGAAAGGCCTTACTTCAAAAGGGAAAAAAAATATAGAGTCAAGCAGTTGAGTTTTAGCCTTTTTCAAGCAAATACGCATCAGTCTGACTTGGGCAGTGAAAGAATATATCTGTACATTTGCTTTAATGACTATTTGAATAAATATTGTGAGTCTTACTCTTAGGCTGCATAAGTTGTACTTCAACATTTTAGAACTTTTAATGAAATCTGAGACAATCAGATACTGAGGATAGAGGAAGAACATTAACATTTTTTCTCCTGGTTTATCATATCCCACGAAGAATGGTTGCTACAAAAAAAATAAAGAGACAATTTCCAATCCAGGCTCCAGAAAGGTAAGGGAAATATATATATATATTTACATACAATATTCCACATAGCACCATATATATGAAAATCATTAAATGATACTTTTCAAAATAATCATTTAGTCTTATTAAAAGAAAAAGACACCTGAAATTTTAGTCATTGAAAATTTCCAGTAATTTAGAATAGCCCTTTGTAATTCTAGTATTGAATTAAGGGGTGAGGGTCTCTGTACATTCAAGAAGAAAGAATAGATGTGACATTTATTCTGCAAAACAGTTTCATAAATATCATTTTAGAATGTCATCATTTGTTTGACTTTAAGTGATATTCCAGACTTCATTTCAGGTCTGGCATGTAAGTAACATAGAAGTAGCCACTGTGTTATAACATCAGGTAAAAACCCAAACGAACTGAAAAGCAATAGCTCTTCTTGGGTCCTTTAGAGAAGTGAGGTCACAGAGTGAACTGCTTCCCTCCAAACTGTAGAGACCTATAATGGGGGGAGGGATGCACAGCATTTCCAGCAATACAAAGTAGTGAGACAAAAAATGACCATCACATAGACAGGAAAAGGTGCTTGCAGAAGAAAAGAAGGTAGAGAGAATTGGGAAATCAAACATCTGATCCCAGCTATTCCTAGCCACAAGAACAATTTCTTAACAGCCCCGAGACATGACCAACCCCAAACTGTACTTCGTCTCACGCCACCAGACCCTCACCTGCAGTCTTACATTAAAATTTAGAAATCACTTTTCTTCAGATTTGCTGAGGAAGGCAAAGTAGAGAGTTGATTGGCCCCATTTCTAAATCCTATATCCCACCAATCATCTTTAGGGACAGATCAAGCCCATAAAAACCCTTAGACAACAGATATTTGTCACCACCCCTCTTCTGGGACTCCTTCCTCTTTAGGAGCTCTGCTTTATTTCCATCACTGTAATAGATCCTCTTTGCTCCCACCCTTGGGTCCATGGATTTCATTCTTCAAATTTGTGAGACAAAGAACCCACCCATCCACCCTTCATGTTGTAGTAGGAGCAGACACCTAATGGTAGGAACCTCACAGAAACCAGGAGAAGCTCAAGTGTGATTGGTGAATTGCTGGAGATCAGTGTGGACAAGTAAGAATTAGGAACTTCAGGAAGACCCGGTCACAGGACACCTGAAGCTGCTGGACCAGCTCAACCTGGTCCTCACCATGGATATGGGAGGAGGAGATGGGTAGACTCCATTATGCCATCTGTCAGAGCATTCTGTTCTGATGTTCTGCTTAACAAGCTCTGCCCTCAAGAGAAATGATTTAACCAGCCTAACCTGCTGGGGTCTCCTTAGGGTCTAACAAGTGAGGCTGAGTAGCATTTGTGAAAGTCATGGCCCAGGGCACAGTTTCATCAGAAGACAGATTAATCCTGAGACTGCGCAGTGCTTCCTTCCGCCCATCCTTCACCACCTCCTTTCTAGCCACCTGCTTACAGCATGCTGTTCCTTTTACCCAGCACCTTAGGCTCACTTTCCAAAAACAAATTTAGGATGCTAACAAAAAGGCAGAAAAACGCAGTTTGAAGAGAAAGAACTAGCTTCAGAATCAGCATCAGGTATGACAGGAATATTTGAATTTTCAGACCAGAAACAAACAAACAAAAAAACCCTCTAATCAGTATTTCAAGGGTGTTGATGGGAAAGTGGATAGAGAGCAAGAAGAGATGGATAATGTGAGCAGAGAGATGGAAATATGAAGAAAACATCAAGAAGAAGCATTATGATATAATCATCCTAACAAAGGTGATGGATGCCTCCGTGTGCTCATTAGCAGCCTGCACACTGTGGAGGAAAGGACTCTGCTGGACCAGCTCAACCTGGTCCTCACCATAGCTATGGGAGACGGAGGAGAAGGAGAACCAAGAGGAAAGGAGGTCCCTTCTTGTTTCCAGTGATAAATTTGATAACTTGTAGTTTTAACAGAATATCTCAGAATATTTCTTAAAGATATGTTATTTTCCAGTAGGTAGCACATTCATTTGGAGTTTTAAGATAGTTTACAACTGTACACTGTGCCAATTCTATGAGGAAGAACAGTGTCAATTTAATTTCAGGGGAATAACTTGAATCAAGTGAGATGATTTTTCTTGATCAAGATCACACAAGATAGCCACTTATAGTGGCACATGCCTATAACCCCAGTAGCTCTGGAGGTTGACGCAGGAGAATTGCAAGTTCAAACCAGCTTCAGCAACTTAGTGAAGCTCTAAGCAACTTAGAGAGATTCTGTCTCAAAATAAAAAAGGCCGAGAATGTGGCTCAGTAGTTAAGTGCCCCTGTGTTTAATCCCCAGTACCACCCTCCTCAAAAAAAAAATCACATAGGATGTCAAAAGTGGAACTCTATCAACATTTCTTCCAAGCCTACATTCCTTCCTATTTCTGTCATCCGCAACATGAGCTCTCGATTTCAAGTGTATACCTCTCAATTCTAGAAAGAATCGGAAGTAGATGCAATAAAAGCCACTTCTACAGCACCACAAAATAGAAGATAAAATTAACAAATATGAAGACTTAAATAATGACTATGACTAACCATTACATCAAGATGAGAATTCTTTAAATATAATGGCAAAATCTCTTCATCAAAAGCATGTTATTTGGAAGAGGCTATGTGGTTTGTGTGTGGCAAGATGAGGAGCAGCGGGGTGGGGGTGTTCAAGAGAGGATGATATGGTGCTGTCTAGACAGGTAGAGAGAAGTCCAATCACCCTGTCCAGATCCTTCTTAGGAATGTCACACAATGCCTACTCTAATCAACAGAGTAACAGCTACATACGAGCATCGTTCTCCACTATTGCATGATTATAAGTCACAAGATGCTAAAAACAGCTGTGAGTAAAGATGTAAAGAAGAAGCCCAGGACAAGCAGAGGACTTGAGGACCAGCTGATCAGCCCCTTAGGGGTCCTGTTCCCCTGCCAGCCTGGTAATTGGATAAAGTGTTCCTGCAACACCACCTCTCTGAGCAGTTGCTGGTTTTCTTGGATTCCCGAGGTTCCCTTGGAGAGCTTTTTTCCCTTAGCCTCTGAGCCAATTTCTAACAATGTAGAACTCTGACATAAAAGTGGTGAATCTAATTTAGTTTTTACAAAAAACAACTTAATATGTAAACACTCAAGCAAAAGCTTTCCTTGAAGTCATCCTCTTGGGTGGTGACACTATTAATCTAAGAGATTTTGCCTATTGAAAGTTGTAAAAGAAATTTGTCTTATATGATGCAATAGATGAGTTACATGATAATGTTTTAATAGATTATGCTTAGTTTTTGAGGTTTCATTTGATGGCACCATGGCTTTTTAATATTCATGATAGTGAATACTGATTTTTGTCTTAAAAGTATCTAGAGCGTTTAATGAAATACATAATGCCATTTTGTACTTTATTTTAAATTTTTATTTATTAATTGTTATTATTGCTATTTTTTTGAGACAGGGCCTTGCAATGTTACTCAAACTGTCCTCAAATTAGCAATCCTCTTCCCTTTGCCTTCCAGGTAGCTGGGATTATAGGTGTGCACCACCATGTCCAGCCATAATATTCTTATATTTGTTCATTCAATCAGAAACATTTAAGGGAACCTATTTTATATGTACAAGATGCTGAACTCAAAGAAGAATCAGTTACCCCACTAAGAGTACAGTACTCTTAACAACCAAAGGGCGTTCTCTTGTAATTAATATAGCCATGTAGATCTTCATTCTAGGTTTAAAGGTATCCATTGGCAATTGTCTTATATTTTTATCCAAGAGCGAAGGAGCAGTATATTGAGCCTCTGCATATATTTTCTTGCTTCTCTTTCTCCCCTTCTCCACTTTTTAAACAATATGTTGTTTCTGAAGATGAAAATTTCAGCTTAACCTGACAAAGGTCTCTTTCAACATCTCAGGCAAGTAACAAAAATCTTGCTTTTCATTCTAGTGTTTTAAAATTATATTTGGCACATGACTTAGCTGTAGTATGTTTTTCTATCAGAAATAAAATCTACCCACAATGCAAATAAAATACTCAGGAAATTTTTATTTTACTTTAACTAAAATTAGAGTCAAGCATAAAGACCAGTCATTGTTATTTATCAATACCCAGCTAATTAGTAAGTAGAAGAATGAAAATGAATCTTTTTAAAACTAGTATAATGCGGAGAAAACAAGCAGTTGGCCTAGATCTTAAAACACAGTCATTCATTTTTAATGGTCCCTGATACTTGGGCATCTACTCTGCAAAAAATCTCAAGTGGGTACCATTACAAAGTTAGGGAACACTGTGTATAGTCATTAACAATGACATGATTAAATAGTTTTGTGCACAGTGCATTTTTTTTTCTGAATGGCAATTCATAAATATTGTGCTGAGTTTATGCAGCCTAGGGACCTTGAAAAAAGTCATGATCCAATTCAATATTTCTCAGTAAAACCTCTAATGAAGAGGACTCTTCCAGGGCCAAATAATTAGTCTGAGAATCCATTAATAAAGAGGTATTCATTTTCTTTTTCTTTCCTTAGTAAAATGTGTTCTCAGAAACACATACATTTGAAGAGACCCAGCTCATAGTATCTTCAGTACATAAGTGTTTACTTGAATAGATAAACTTTCTGGACCACATTTTTTTCTAGCTATAAAAAGAAAAAAGTAGGAGAAAATGTTCTCTGAGCTCCCTTTTAGTTTCTATGCGGACCATTTGTTTGGATAGATATTGTGCCCCCTGCTTGGACAATGAGAACATCAGGGGTGTGCTGAAGCAGCTCTGTAGACTTGTGAAAGCCAATTTTTAAGTTTTCCAAATGTTTTTCTTTTCTTGTGGGTGAATAATAATCGCACAGAAGAGTGGGTTTCGTTTAACGTACACATATGCGCACTCCTTCCTCTACCCTGCTGGTGTTTTTTGTTTTGTTGTTTTGTTTGTAAGCGTACTGGATTTAATCCAGGTGCACTTTTCCACTGAGCTACCTCACCAGCCCTTTTTATATTTATTTATTTATTTATTATTTATTTATTTATTTTATTTTGAGACAAGGGTGGCCTTGAACTTGCTAGCCTCTTTCTTCAGCCTACTGAGATGCTGGTATTTTTGGTGTAAGTCACCATGCCCAGATCCCTTCTATTTTTATGAGATCCTCCCCTGCAAACCGGTACCTTTTTTCCCCCTCTAGCTTCCACATGTAATAAAAGACATACCACCTGACTTTCTGAGTCGGGCTTACTACAGTTAAGGCTCTGCAGTTCCATAGCTGGTCTTATGGTGGTTCACAATCTCTGGAGCAAACTCCACCCTGATTTCCACGTTGACTGTGCTAGTTTACATTCCCACCAATGGTTTGTAAGAGTTCCTTTCCCCTGGCATCCTCACCAGCATTTGCTCTTATTTGTATTCTTGGTGATTGTCATTCTAACTTGAGCAAGGTGAAATTTCAATGTAGTTTGGATTTGCATTTCCCTGATGACCAGAGATATTGAACACTTTTTCATATATTTGTTGGCCGTTTGTATTTCTTGTTTTGAGATGTGTCTGGTTAGTTCATTTGCCAATTTATTGAATAAGTTATTTGGATTTTTATGTTGAGCTTTTTTAAAGTTCTTTATATATTATAGATATGTATCCCCTGTTAAAAGAATAGCTAGCAAAGAGTTATTTTCCATTTCTGTAGATGCTCTCTTCATGCCATTAAAAAATTAATTTTGTGAGCTAATTGTTAAACACAACCATTATAAAAATAATATATATATATACACATATACATATATATATATATACTTACAACTCAATAAAATCCTTCTAAAATCTCAAAAAGGAATACTCAAAATTATCTTGTTTAAATTATTTCATTACATTCTACTGTGGCTATGCTCTTGTAGTTATTTCCATCTATGGTAGTAGAGGAGAGGACAGTGGTACTATACCAGACAAATGCTCAAAAATGCTGTGTAATGGTGAGTGACTGAGCATCTTTTCTTCTCACTGCTTTCAGTGATGTCATGTTGAAAGCTTGAAATTGCCCATGTTAGGAGGATTTTCACCTTGGGAACAGACCGGTGCTATAGGCTGAGATGAAGGACAGGAAGAAGCAGTAGATTAAAATAAGCAAATCAAAGTGCAACCATAAAACAGACTACACAGGTGTTTCTGCAGGGTACAAGAATTACTTTAATGTGGGTACACCAGGTCATATATTATCTTTAGCCTGAAATAAGTCTGGTCCTGTTAAGGAGAGAGAGAAGGAAAGAGAGTTCAGTGGGCAAAGTCTTGGACCAAAATAGCAGTTCTAAGAAAGTTTACGTCAAGCCAGTGTGGAGTCTTTAAACCAAAGTCACGTGTCAGTGTCCCGTCTCACAGGTGTGGATCTTCCTTAGTTTTACCCCTGCACCCATCATTGTCTGAGAGTGGCCTATTGAAAGCAAGATGTTATGGCTTGAATGTGAGGTGTCCCCAAAAATCTTACATGTGACAATTCAGGAAGGCTGAGGTGAAATGATTGGGTTATGAGAGCCTTACCCCAATCACTGAATTAATACCCTGATAGGGATTAACTAGAAACTGTAGGCTGGTAGGGTATGGCTGGAGAAGTTGTCATTGGGGGTGTACCTTTGGGGTATATATTTTGTACCTGGCATGGAGTCTTTCTCTCTCTCTCTCTCTGCTTCCTGGAGCCATGACTTATTCCATGATGTTCAGCTTCAACTTGAGCCCGGAGGAATGGAGCCAGCCACCTATGGACTAAGACCTCTGAAACCGTGATTCCCCCAAAGAAGATTTTCCTTCTAAAATTGTACTTGTCAATTCCTTGGGTCACAGCAACGAAAAAGCTGACTAAAACACAAGGTAAATGCAGATGTGGCAGTGTAGGCAGTAATAAGGCCTGACAGAGATGGAAGAAGTACAGAGAAGAAGGTGGTGAGACTGGAGGGAGAATGAAGACCAGCAAATAGTGCCACTTGGCTGTAATACAGGGTTCATGGAAGTAAAAAATGGGAAATGGTAAGCATAACACTTCTCATTGAAATGTGTGGCTTGGCACCATCCATTGAAACATACAGTGGAATTACTCTTGACACTCCAGAACTCGAGAGCTAGGGCTCTCATCTTTGTGGATAAGTATCAAATACCTGACTTGAGCTTTGATGTGAATGAAAACATTTTGTTTTGACAAATTGGCTCTTGTTATCCTATAGTCCCTTAGATTTCCAGTTTCCTGAACTTGCAGCTGTCATCATGAATGAGTGCAATTATAGAATGAAAAGGAACACTATTTTTAAGTCACTTAAGATTGCTGAGAAAGAAGAAGCCAACTTGGTATTGCTGAAGCAAACAGAAGCCATTTTTCATTCATTCAATTGGTATTCAATGAGTAACTAACATGCCAGAAACCATTGAATATTCTGGGGGAACAGCAGTGAATCATAAAAAAAGATATTTCTCTCCTGGAGTCTTAATTGTCAAGATAAACAATAAGTACATAAAATAATGAAATAATATGACTTCAGATATTAAGCCTCATGAAGACAATTGATCAGGTAGTAGAGTAAAGAAGGATGTTTGTACCACACAAGTGATCAGAAAAGACTTCTCAAGAAGTGATGATAAGGGCTGAAAAGGTGACTCAGCAGTAGAGTGCTTGCCTGGCATGTGTGAGGATCTGGGTTTGATCCCCAATACCATATACCCAACTAAGTAGGGGAAAAACAAAAACCAGATGAAAAAATAAAATTCATTCTCTCTCTCTCTCTTACTATTAAAAGAAAAGTGATGATAATCCAAGATTGAGGTTTTCCTTATCATATTAAAGGCAATTCAACTCCCACTGGGTACCAACTACCCTCACCTCCACTTTGTATTGACCTCATTCTCAATACCTGCTCAAGAGTTAGTAGGTTATAGCTACACACATCAAAGCATATTGATATCTTCTAAGAAGTTTCTTAGTTCCAAAGGTATTTATTTAAAAAATTCTCCCAACATTTTGGGAAATGATAGAAGAAAAATTTTAAGTGATAATAACTAGAACCCCATGAATGTGTAAGAAAGCAATGCAGCTAATTTTTTTTCTTTAAAAAAATAGTAGGGGGCTGGAGCAGTGGCTCATCAGTTGGAGTGCTTGCCTGGCAGTGAGAAGGACCCAGGTTTGAACCCCAGCACCACATACACAACTGAGTGTCAAAGAAACAAAGGCCAGATGAAAAAATAAGTAAAATCAATTCTCTCGAAATCTCTCACTCTCTTCCTCTCTTTCTCTCTCTCTTTAAAAAAAAGTACTAGTTTAGTTGATATTTCCCCTTCAAATTATAAATGTGAAAAAAAAAAAATCTTGTACCTTTAGTGTGTACCACTCAAGAATTGTCTGTGATGATAAGTGCACAATATTTTTTCTTCACAATCCATTGTGGTGTACCATGATTGGCAGAACTCAAGCTTGGGAAGGCAGTACTGGGCTTCCAAACCTGTGTGGTATGTCCATGCAATCTGTAGTCCCCCAATTCTTAACCTTCATTTCAACATGGCACCTACAGTTCGCTTCCAAACACTCCAGAAGCCCTGATCATGGTTGGACCTCTAGAGAGGACAACATTCCTGTATTTTCTCCTAAATGTCCTAACGTTCAAGATTCAGCTAAAGCAAAATTGGCCAGTGCAGCTAGCTAAAAAGGCTCAATGATAGTTCTGTACTGTATTCTCTGGTTATAGAGTGTTCAATAGATGGTAAGACGTTAATGGATTAAAGTTCTCCTCTTAAGTATTTAAAGATCACTTGTTCTGTTGACTTGAATAATCATATTCTAATCATCAAATATACTCTGAAAGAGTGGCCACTTTATGGACTGTTTGATTTTTCTATTGCACAATGGTCAGTAAAGAAATCCAGGTTATCAATAGAGGAGGAAATATAACACAGAGTAAGCCAAGAGCTGTGCAGGGCTTGCGTAAATTTTGTGCTTGCAATTTTATTTTCTATTTGCTGTTTCCCTGATAATAATTCAACACAGCCTGATAAACATGTGCTTCTGTTTTTAGCTTCTTACCCCATGCCAATCCTCATCACTGAGTCCTTCTCCTTTTCCTGTGGCCATGGCCTCTGCCTGGTCTATACTAAGTGGGTCAACAATTTGAAGCAAAACTGAATGGGGCTGTTAAACCACCTGCTGACAGGTAACCATGCTGTCCTGGGAACAGCAACAGCTGATGGTGCCACAGGGGAACAGCAACAACTCAGTGTTTCAGGCCATCATTTACCCTCCCCACCATGGTCTCCTCCATTCCTCTACTTTCTCTATTTGATCTAACTTTATTTCCTTTTTAAGGAATATATTGATTCTACTTGTTTGATTTTAAGTTTGTTTTTCTATCCTTAGCATTTAGAAATCCTTACCAGGGGCTATCTTTCTTCCATATCTTTCATTAATTCTGTTTCATTAACCTAGTAGATCCTTTCATATCTGAAAGTCTGAAATTTACATATAGAATGTTCCTTCTATTTTTATTTCATTACTACTGCTCCATGGTTCTCCTTTTCTTCTACTGGATCAGAAACTGTTTAAATATGGGTACTCTTGAACCAGTCTTTCCTCCTGTCCATGATTTCCATTTTTGAAGGTTAACTCCTGATTACATTTCATCTTCTAAAACACAAATTCAGCCTCAGCAATTAACATGTTATTTGTGTTTACATTCCTCTAATAACATTTTAAACAGAAATAATTACTTTTTTATTGTTTTGATATAGTCATACCTATTGAGAGAATTCGTTGCTTCACATTCATGCATGCATACATAATGACAGAGTAGCTTAAACCTAATCCTTGTCCAGGATCTCCCTCTCTTCACCCACTCCTTGATCTCATGTCTCTTCTGTAATTCCCCCAAGTTATAAATATAAATGACCATATACATGTATTTTAATTATTGAAATTGATAGATTTATATGCCTGCCTAAGTATATTTTGGCTTCTCATGGGAGTCAAGTGTACTCTACAGTATTGATCACCCCCTTTTACCTTTCCTCTCCTCTTCCCTCTCCCCTCCTCTCCACTTCCCACTTCATAGTTATAGTTGCCACACTTTATGCATTACTTCAAATTTGGTGGGTCTATTAAATAAACTTGACTAATTTTTATCTTATCTTATATTTTACTCTAGCTTCCACATATGAGAGAAAACATTCGACCCTTAAGTCTCTGTGTTTGGCTTGTTTCACTCAGCATTACTTTTTCCATTTCCATCCATTTACCTGCAAAAGCCATGATATCATTCTTTCTAATACCTGAATAGAACTCCATTGTATGTGTGTGTTTGTGTGTGTGTGTGTGTGTGTGTGTGTGTGTATACACCAGTTGTTGTTGTTGTTTTTTTATCTAATCATCCAGTTAAGGGCATCTAGGTTGTTTTCATATTTTCAGAATTTAGCTATTGTAAATTGAGCTGCTATAAACATTGATGTAGCTGCATCTCTGTAATATGCTGTTTCTATCTAGCTCTTGAGGAAAAATACCCAGGAATAGGACAATTGGGTCATATGGTGGTTTCATCCCTAATTTTTTGAGGAGTCTCTACACTGCTTTCCAGAGTGGTTATACTGGTTTGCAGTCCCACCAACAGTGTGCTAATATTACTTTGTCCCTAAAAATCCTGCCAGGATCTGTTATTGTTTGTATTCTTCATCTTTGCCATTCTGACTGGAGTGAGGTGAAATCTCAGTGCAATTTTGATTTGCATTTGAGAAATCATTACTTTTTAATCCTAGGAAACTCTGATCCTATAATTAAATTTATTTATAAGAGTCTTAAATCACATTTAATCTACATTTTCTTCTAATTTCTACATTATCTCCATAATAGAGATCTTTTTTAGTATTCTAGTTTTGGTTTCTTCTCCCTTTATCTAGGCTGCCATGTTCACGTTGTTTTGTGATCCTTCTTGACCTATTCAGACAGTCAGTGTTATGGATTTCAACCCCTCTGTCAATCTTTCTGGTTCTTAAATATTGACGATCAGGGTAGGCATTTTTCCCTTGATGGGCAACCAGTGATCAGCTTAGCCCCTTTGTCGGTGTAAGTGGTAGAAAGCTTCTCCAGTAACAAGTCCAAGTAAGGATAGGTTGACCTCAGTCCAATGTGGGAACAACCCCTCCAAAGATGTCAAAGATCCCCCCAATGGAGAGTTAGCATCTCTCATTGCTGGAGGAAACAAGTGGCAAAGACATCCCTCCCTTACTTTCTTCATCCAGCTAGCTCTTCCCATGTACTGCCTTCATAACCCACCTTCCATCAACTGCCAGAAACTGATACATCTTTCCTGTCCACCTGCATCCTCTTTAAGGGACCTGATGTCCCACTGTATATGGAAATTCTTCAAGTTGCAGTATCATCCCTCAACTTTTTTCTGGATAGCTGCATTCTCTAGAATGGGAATGTGAAGCCTGGCCACTATCCTCCCAGAAACTATATTCATATGTTTTAACAGCTTTAGGAAGATAATGAGTTACTACAAGATAAAATCATACTATTGATTGCTTCTCTAGAAGTAAAACGTGTGGAATTTTGTGATAATACAAAAATAGATCAACATGTGGTCACAAGAACACATCATGTATTTTATAATATCCATTAAATGCTCTCTTCTGACTTACCAGCCTCATCATTCATCTGACTACAGCAAACTGGCTCATATTATTAGATAATTTTTCATAAATGTAAAACTAGATAACATTTGCTAGATGTCTACTATGTGAAGGTGCCAAAATGAGTGTACAAATTTATTGAATCTTCACAAACCCTATGAAATGGGTACTATTATTTGATACAGAACCAATGCCTTCAGAGGTTAAGTAACTTAGCAAAGTCATGAAGCTAGTAAGATGATTTATTTTTCAGATTAAATAATGGGTGGCTTAAAAATAACTCATATATATATCTCTTTGAATATCCACGTGTGCTGGCACTCACGTCCCCAGTAAATATACAGCTCTAGAGAGAAGAAACAATGTTTAATCCATATTTGGCCCCTAGAACAAAATGCTATAAGAGAATACTTCAAAAGTGTTTTAATTATTAATGAAAGCATTGACAGGCACTGTGATTCAGAAAGCAAATCCACATAAGATAACCTAAAGCTGTTTACAATAGACCTGACTCAGCCACTAACCAGGGATCCATATGTGAATAAAATATTACTTTGTCCTTAATGAACAAGTAATCTGAAGGAAAAGCATCTGCACTAGCAATTAAATGTAATAAAGCATTGCTGTTTTTTAAATAAATATGTAAAATGCTATGGGGCCACAAATGAAAATAATATTAACTTTTCAGTAAGATTATAAATCTTTTCCTCTCACTAATCAACAGTAGAATCACATCAAGAAATAAACACTACTTTACAGTTTTTTATAGAAAGTTTATTGCATTAATCTATAAACTCATTTGGTGATATAAATGATGATATAGACTAATTCTGATGAAAGTTTATCATCTTTGGAAAATACAGATATTTCAACACTGAAAGCATTTTTGTTTACCATAATGAAGTAAATTCTAGTGTATTTTTATTTTTATTTCTTTTAAAAATACATATTGCAATTTGGTCATATCAAAATGAAGCCTAGACTAAATACTGAACTAGAATAAGCAGACTCAGTTTTAAGACACCAATAACAAGGGGACTCTACAAGGGTGGCTTGCTGCTCGCCTTTAGCTAATAAACAGGTATTCATCCCACCATGTGAGTCACACTGGCACATCTGTGTATACTTCATGACAAAGCCTTTACAACCAAAATAGCTCTTCAATAATGACTTTGAATCATAGACATGTCACCCAGAGACTGAACATTTGATATTTTGAACATATAATCTTAAGATTCAATTTTTAAAATGATTTTGTCCTTTGAGTGTAAAGTGGACTTCTAATATAAAGGAATTTTAAAAGGGGTTGTAATGCTCTTGTTACATTTTTACAATGTTTAAGGTTAAAAAATCTCAATGATTGCCCAATACTGTGGCTCGTTGTGGTCAAATAACCACATTTTCATCAAGTTGTTTGCATTTCTCACAACACGCACTTTATTGATGGATTGAGTTGAGACAGGTTATACTACCCTGTTATAAAAGCCTATGGTTGGTTTGCGTAGAATTGGAGAATATAGATTCCACAAACAAAAGGCTAAACACATCAAACTCTTGTTAACATTACTACTAGGTCATGGGAGAGAGATTAATGTCAAGCACTATAAATAATTATGAAATGTTCCGTATCATCGTATAATTAACCATGAATAACATATTCTTTTTATTAAAGCAAACATATGAGTTATTACTTGGGTGAATTTTGATATACTTACACATATATAAATAAATTGTCTGAGACATCGACATCTAGGGGAAGAATAATAGTTTGACTCACATTTTTATATAATTGGCCTTTACAAGGTATCCCCAAACTTACTCAGTGCTTTGAACACCACAGAAACAAGAGAGAAATTACATCAGTATATCTAGAAATTTTCCTTCTCAGCCAGATCTCTCCAAATATAACATGTAGTTTTAAGATATCCAAAGTGCTAATGTTGTTCTGATGTTTGAATAGTTCTGAGTGAGCTCTGATGAATAAGAACTGCTTCAGATACAATATTTTGGGTATCTGCCAGCCCTTTAAGAGTCCACACCTGTTGTCCATTCTCTACTTCAATTGCTATTGCCTTTGCACATGAAGATCTCTTTTTTAATAGTGCGATGAGAAAAGAAGTAGGTGTTTTGTTTTACCTGTCTGTCCAGGGAGTTATAGGGAAACTGAAATTTATCGTGAAGCTCTGAAGAGACAATCCTTAAAGAAGGGGGAAAATCTCTGCTGCTTGTGACTACTGACCCACACACGTCTCAATTAGATGCCTATCCCCAGAGCAAAGGATCAGTCAGTGGTAAACTACTGGGACAAATCAGTTCCAGGCAATTTCATATTTCCATGAATTAACTTCAGGGTTCCTTAAAAGAAACAGCCATCAAAGGAGTGAGCATCCTGTGTCTGTCATAATGTCTGCCTGATCAAACTACCATCACAGATGCAGGTGTGTGATGGGTAACAGCTGATATCCCAACTCCAAAACTGTCAGGAACAATGCCCATGGACAGTACTGGCAGAATGGTGTGCAATGTATAATTATAAATCGACTCACTCCAACAGAATGTCATGTCTTCAAAAGATCGAAGACTGCAGTTTGCTCTTATGAAGTTGCTTCCTCATTCAGCCTTTTAGCCCATCTACTTTCTCATATAGGTTAATGAAAGAGAAAATGGATTTCTTGCATTATATTGGCATGCTCATGAGACAGCTAACTTGGAGTAAAAAATGTTGCTGGTTTGCCTGGAACAGTCCAGATTTAGGACCAGTGTAAGACAATCATTAATAATGGCCGCAATTGCTCTCAAGTGTCCCAGTTTGGATGGTCAACTACATGATGATCATAATGAAGGTCTTTAGTATGACCAGTCTGTGGTATTTGCTGCTTGCCTTCTCCCTGGTTCAACTAAGACTCAGGGAACCAACAGATCAAGAGGAACTCCATTTGTAATATTAAAAAGCTTCTCTATTTCCATCATAAGCCATTCACCTATGTTTACTATACTTTTAATAATGACCAGTTTTAATAGATCAAAATCATATATTGTCACTTCTTTCCTCCAAAAGAAAAAATGCATTTTTGTCAAGCAGGACATGAATGACAATAATACCAAAGACAATGAACATGTAATAGTTTTTTCATTAACAATCCGAACACTACAAAACATGGAATATACAACTTAATGAAAATACAAATTAATGAAAAACAGAATACATGTCACATTAGCAATGCAAAAGACCAGCTTAAGCACAGTTTATCTAAATCAACAATTAATAAAAGGAAAGTGCCCTTTTTCAAATATGCACAAAAATATTTCAGTCACTTCTAGGGAAAATTAATCAAAACTTTCTGCTAATTCTATATTACAACATGTATTACTAATGTTTTACAAAACTTAAGCATCTTCTTACACTTAGAATTTACAATCTTTACCAATCATTACACACTCATTCAATCCAGTCTGTCAAAATTATTTCATTCCTATATTTATGAAATAATTATTGATATGTTACGAACTCCAGGTGGTGACACTGCATGATGGGGAGAGTGATCAGAATAGTGTCATTGATCTAAAGTGAACAAAGGATCAAACAGAGAGAGACCACCTCCGCCTGTCACATTTGCTTATTGACTTCTGCAATACTTCTACTTCTAAAATAACTCTCATTCCAAAAAGCTAAAGCTTTCATATTTAAATTTGCAATCCACTTCTAGTGTCCAGAGTGTACTCAGTCCTGCCACATGACAGTGCTCCCTATTCCATTCATACAATTCCTACTATTCTGAGTCCAGCAGAAAAAAATTAAGCAATAAAGACTCAATAATATGCCCCTTGTCATCTATGTTTAGTGATTCCCAATTTTATGAAGTAAATTCATGATAAACTGCACAATTCTAGGTACAGATATCTAATGCAAATGAGAAAAATATTTAAGTTTAAAATTTCCAAGCAATGATACCAACATTCACTGCAACCCATGGGTCCAAAGGAGTTCTGTTAAGTTCATACTTTGAGCCAATGTCTTACAATAATTCACTCCTCACAGGTGCAGTTCTGAAACCATCAGCAATGGGAAATCATGTCGCTGTTCCATTCCAAGCCACCTATACAAAAAGCACCTGCAGTTGGTATCAGCCTCAGTTTTGTGCTTTCTGGTTCATGTCCAACAATTGCCTACCAAGTTGAATAACATTCGCCTAAGGTAACAAACTCAAGGGAACTGAACCGCCTTTCTGGACAGGGTTCCAGCAGTTGCCCAGTGGTCCTTTGGTGTCATTCGCTGCTGCTGCTGCTGCTGCTGCTGCTGCTGCTGCTGCTGCCGCCGCCGCCGCCACTGCCACCACTGTCCTCTTGCTTGGGAGATGATGAACTGTCCCGGACTGGTAGCAGGTCATAATGGCAAGGGATGTGACTGTTCTTTGGGAGGTCATATGGATCCTGAGTGAGATGCCCATTATTGCTGAATATTCCTTGGACAACACTCACTGTGGGTTCTGCAATAACACAGTAATTTATCAGCAAGAAGCGTTTTTTAAAAAATATATGGCACTTCTTAACAAATATCAAACACACAAGATACTTTCATAGAAATATAATGAAATCCTTGTTTTAAAAACCTGGATTGTTTATAATCATATAGGGTAACAGTACAGTCGTTGTTGGACCAGCTGATAAACACAAATGGTGTTCAGAACAAAAGGATGAACATGTGATTGGGATGAAGCTATCAAGAGAATACACAGAAATTCTCTATATGAACCACTGTCTGAAAACCTACCTTGTGAATAATCTAGTCCAAACCCTTGATTCTACAAGTGAGAAGACCAAGGTCCTCAAAGTTTAACTTGATTCAAGGAAACTATCAACTTTAGGACTTAAGACTCATCCCCTAAGTTGAGTTCCTATCCTACTGTGGAGGGGTTTTGGGACCTTTTAAAGGGAAATTGTTACTGACTTAAAAAATAAATTCAGTTCACTACAGTTTCCATTTTTAAAAGTTGTGTGAATATTTAAAAACAAATTTCATATTTTCAGTGATACATCTATGGCATAAATCAATTATCAGTCTTAAACTCATTTACAAATAATAGAGAATTATTTAAAATCATATATATATATGATTTTATATATATATAATTTATATATATTTATATATTTATATATATTATATATATATATTCACAAAGGGAAATCAAAGAAGCTTATAATTTTAAATGGAATTCCTACTAATTAGTATCAGAGTCACGTCTGACAATATTACTGAGAAATCAGACAAGTTTAAAATAAAATGTTCCAATTCTGCTAAAATCATTTTATATTAACATAATGCATACAACCAGGAAATGGAACCACCTGTCTAACCCATTTAAACCATTTATTTTGGCTTACTCAATATATTAGCTAATATGATACACATGCTATTTCATATGTGTGGCAAAATATTTACCATGCTTACACAACAAAAGATGGATGACCAGTTGAAAGATAAGGCAAATAACTTTAAATATGTTAAATGGCATTTTCCCTGAAAGATACTATTAATTTGATCACTGTAAACACAGGTTGTATCTAAACTATAGGATACTTTAAACTGTTCCAAAAATGGTTGAGAGAACCCACCAACTTCATAGACATTCTTGTTGGCCGAAGTTGAGTTGTTGATCTCTGCATATGGGGAATCTCTTCGTGCTGGTGACTTCATCTCCACATAGCCACACTCAGAGTTTTTAGGGAGAAGTACAGGTGGGTCTTTAATAGTGGCATAAGGGTTTTCAGAACTGCTTAGGGAGCAGTTACTTGAATTATATTCAGAATTCTTTCCCAGATCTATAAAGAGAGGTTAACGGAAAAAAGCAAATGCTGTTTCATGGGCAACATAATTTCTGGTTAACAATCTACTTGGACAGGTTATTTTTTTTCTTTAAGACAAAGTTTCTAAAACTGTATCCACTGAAAATAATTTATAAATTTTCCATTTATTTTGGAAATAATTTGTTATAACATTACCCATCTATAAAGTACTATTTCATCTCCAAGGGACTAACAATAAAAATGCCATGGGTCTGATTTCATTTTGATATTCACCATCAAATGTTATTAATCTTATTCTCATTCACTAATAGGAAATTTACTAAGTAAAGCCTTTGGATTTTCAAGGAAATTTTTCAAAGGCTTCAATCTAGACACCAGCTGTTGATGGCCACAGGAGTACATGAAGATACTGTTATCATGATGGGAAAGGCATTTGTGCTATGAAGATGTCCTGTGACACTTTAGTACTGGACACCTTATCCCTCAAAATTATCCTGAGGAGCAGACCTTAGTCAACACACAATCATACCGATCTCTTATTTTCCTGGAAATTTCCCATTTTACATCCCTGTCCTCATCAGTCATATTTGTTTCAAAGGAAAAATGAGTATTTCCTCAGCAAACTGAAAACTTTGTTCCCCAAGACTTTATTGAAATTTACCTATTGTCACCTTTTTTAAATTTTTACTCTTTTAACTTAGTTTCTCATGTGGCTTTTAATACTTTGTTGCATACATGGTGCTGAGGTTCAAACCCACATCCTTGCACATGCCAGGCAAGCACCATAACTGCCGGGCCACCGCTAGACACATTTGTGGGTTGGTGCTATGGTTCAGATATGGGGTGTCCCCTAAATCCTAATGTGAGCTATGACACAGGAACATTCAGAGGTGAAATGATTCGATTTTGAGTGCTAAGACCTAATCAGTGAATGGATTTTCTGATATGGAATAGCTGGATGGTAACTATATGGATATAGGGAGTGGCTGGAGAAGGTGGGTCACTGGAGACATGCCTTTAGTGTTATATTTTGTCCCTGAGAGTGAAGCTTTCTATCTGCTTCTAGGTTTTGTGTCCTGAGCTGCTTTTCTCCACCATGCCCTTCTGTCATGCCCAGAGCTATGGAGTCAGTGATTGATGAACTAAGACCTCTGAAACCATGAGTCAAAAGTCAATATAAACTTGTCCTCCTCAACGTTGTTCTTGTCAGGGATTTTTTTTTTTTTAAGAGAGGAGAGAGAGAGAGAGAGTCAATTTTTATTGAGCTTTTACATGGCTTTCGTTGCTCTGATACTTAGTTGTGTACGTGGGTGCTGGGGTTTGAACCCGTGTACTCGTGCATGCCAGGTAAGAGCCCTAACCACCGAGCCACTGCTCCAGCCCCCTCTTGTCAGGTTTTTTGATGACAGTGATGCAAAGCTGACTAAAACAGTTGGTGTAATAATTTACCTCACTGACAATCCTAGATTATCTCTGCACTGTTACTTTTTCTTGTTTAGAAAAATATTTCAGTCTTTTAATATATGTATTGAATCACAATATATATATATTTCTTCCTCAAATTTATACCATACCTTTTAAGGATTTTCCCATATAGCTTCTGTCAAGTCCAAAAGCACCTGTGATGAAGGAAGAAAAAAAAACTGAAAGGAAGAGAAAACCCACGTAATGTTCCAAACACAAGGTACAAGATATGCACATATAGCTGACATTCACCTGTTTATTTATAAGGACTTGGGGAAAGTTGATTGATTCAGCATAGAAACTGAGGCACAGAGATGAATCAGTATTCTTGACTCAAGGTTGCATAGCAGGAAGGACACAGCCAAGACTAGAACTTGGGAATTCACTCCCAAGGGCAGCTCTTTCAAGGCTCATAGTTTTCAAATTGTTTTCTCAGTAACCATTATTCAGTTCTATTTTGCCTCCACTATGATCAGAGTTTTACTCAGCAATTAGGAACAATGATATTGCAGCCTTTGAAGGTAAATGGATGGCTATGGAAGAAATTAAGCTCAGTGAAATAAGCATAACCCAGAGAACCAAGGGTCGAATGTCTCCACTCATCTGTGGAGGCTGGAACTAGACCCTGATCATTGAGAAAGGAGGTCTATTATCATGTTTTAAACCTGGATAAGGTGTAATGTCATACAACCTAAGGCATTCGTAGAGATGTATTGGGAAGGGGATAAGGGTGGGTAATTGGGGGGACCTCTTGGGGGGTAAATCTAATTTTCAGAATTTATATATATATTATATTATTTCATTAGAAGTTTGATTGTTTAACAAATAAATTTTTGAATAAAAAATTTTTAAAAAAGAATATTATGGACTTAGGTTAGAAACAGAGAGTAATGGCTTGTGATGATTATCACACATAAGTATCAGGAGTGTTAAGGAAATGATGCTCCACCATTGTGCAGTATTTCTTAGAGTGATTTCAACTCAGGTTCTGAGGTGGTGTCCTAAGAGCAAGGCCACTGAGCAAGGCACACTTCTGTAGAGAAAGAGAAAGGCTCCCCTACAGGGATAGGGCATGTCTAATATCAACCACTGTGGGACAGGACAGGGGAACATTTTCCTGTCTCAGCCATACAAGCTTCTGTCTAGGTTGTGAAGAGTCTAGCCCAGCTCCCGGTTGGTGGGAGAGTCACAGGGTTATACTGGAAGGTGGAATAGAAAGATTTAGTGAAGAATTTACTTTACCAGAGAGAGGGCTGGCCTTTGTCTTCACCTCCTAGAGGTGTGCTCTATGTCTTTGGATTATCCTGCTCAATGAAAGTATTTCTACTTACCCAGGGGTTACACTAGATAGCCTAACAAATTGATGTATGGTTGGGTCATGTGACATGAGCTTTACCCCTGGAGGGACACAGATTAAAGATCAGTCACATGGGCAGTCAATCCTGTCCGCAGGAACTAGCCCAAAATCTACTGGGGCTGGGATGAGTTTCCCTGGTTGGTAATACTCTGTGTGTGGCCACATATTGTTGCCAGGAGGTTAGCATAGTCCATGACTACTCTGGAAAAGGACAACTGGAAGCATCATGCTTTGAGCTTTCCTGAACTCTGCCCCAGGTGTCTCTCCCCTGGGCTGACTTTAATCCATATCATTTTGCTTTGATAAACTGTAAATATACGAGCATTCAGCAAGTTCTGTGAGTCTTAGCAAATTATTGGTCTGAATGGAGAACCTTAAACTTGTAGTTGGTTTCAGAAGTGAGAATCTTGGGGGCTTCCAGACTTTGTAGAGACCCTGTGGAGTGATCTCTCTGAGAGCCACCATATCAGGGAACTGAATGTTACTCTTTCCCTAATACCCTTGATCATCTCCGAACTGTGGAAAGTCTTACTAAATGTCCATCTTGGTCTTAGCTACGCAATGGCTAGCCTTTCCCAAGCAGTGAAAGAGGAGCAGAGAAATGAGGGAATGAGCTGAGGCTGTGAGACCAACCACCCAGACACATTCTCTCTCCACTGCCTTGGATGACCTGGGAGCTGTTTTACAAGGGGGCAGGTGGGATTCTTCCTAAATTTCTGCATGTACCAATCCCACAGATGAGTGCTCCAGAGATCCAGAATTTCCAGTGAAGACAATGTGTTCCCAAAAATTAGTCCCTTGGGTGTTACTAAGACAAAAAGCAGAGATGTGTATAGGACTAGTGCAGTGATTACAGTAGTTGAGATAGAACAAAAGGACCTTTTCCTCTATGGTGTTGGTTGGCATTTTACTGACTATCAATTCATATACTCTATGGGCTAAATTATAATTTAGACATTTAAATATCTCCTTTAATGTCAAATGATCTTACCAATAAACAGTGTGAATCTTGTACATGTATAATTTTACTATGTCTAGAAATACAAATCTATTGATAAAATTGGTATGAAATACTGATTTAAAGTTAAGAATTTGCACTCACTTTTCTACTGAAACATTTCTGTTTCTACAGTAAGAGACATCCCAGAGCCCACAGGGATTGGTTCCTACATCTGGTTTAGGAAATTTGCATTCCATGGCATTCACAGAAGCAGAGGGCAGCAGTCAGAAAACTAACTTTGAGCCTTGGCTTCCCCCCTTCCCTTCTAGGAAATTTTGGACAAAAGAGATAATCTCTCTGTGCCTCCCAATTTACACAACTTTAGATCAAGATAGGTGATGCATCTACCCCACTGCGGTAGACTGCCAGATTTGGCAAATAAAAATATAGAAAAGTCAATTAAATTTGAGTTTTGACAAAACAAGAAGCATGTTACATGCAATATTTGTGATACATTTCTCCTAAAAATATTTGTTGATATTTGTTGGTTGTCTGAAACTCAGATTTAACTGGGCTTTCTGTCAACCCTACCACCAAATAGATATACGAGAAAAGGTTTATTACCAATAAGACATGCACACATATCAGAAATTGCACCACATAGTGAATAGTGTATCACAGTTCTTTAAGTGTGGACCAGGCACTCCCAACCTCTTTTCTGATGATAAAAACTGGATGAGAGTTTCCACTTGATAAAGACTATTTTCATAATAAAATAATGATCTTATTTTCCATTTTACCTTCAATTCTTTTTTAAGTGTACAATAGAGTTTTCTAGAACCTACACAAGGTGTGGAGATCACAAGCTGAAGAAATTTAGAAGCTGATGAGTATCTAGGAATTTTTTTAATTAAGCCAGATATTAAGGAGACTTATGAAAATATGAAACAGTGCTATTCTAATTTTGGAAGGTTTTGAAAATGCTTTTTTTCTTAAAAATCTGTTTTATATAATCATGAAAGGAGATATTATTGCTGTAAATGAGTTAATGCTGTGATATGCATCTTCGGTGTCCTGAAAAGCTCATGGTGGGCCATGCAGGAATGTTCAGAGGTGAAAAGATTAGATTATGACAGCTGTAATCTCATCAGTGGTTTAAACCATGTGAAGGATTAAAAAATCTGAAAGTATTGGTGGTGATAGCTGTAGGCAGGTGGAGAGTGGCTGGAAGAAGTAGATCACTGAATCCATGACCTTGGAATACATCTTTTCCATGTCCCTGGCTCCAATCCCCTCGCCCTTGCTTGCCTGGCAGCTTTCCTCTGCCATCACCCTTCCACCATGCTGTTCTACCTCACCTTAGACCCAGAGCAATAGATCTGGCCAACCATGAACTTTCCATATCAATAGGAACACTCTGAGGTTCTCAATAATGTTTAAGAATATAATGGGATCGAACATTAAAAAAAGAAATTATAGAAGATCTGAGTAGATGGAAAATCATTCCATGTTTATAGTTAGGTAGAGTCAATACCATCAAAATGGCCATTTTACCCAAAGCCCTATACAGATTTAATGCAATCCCTATCAAGATACCAATGTCATTCTTCACAGAAACAGAAAAAGCAATACTCAAATTTGTATGGAATAACAGAAGACCCACAATAGCCAAAACATTACTCAGCAAGAAGGAGGAGGCAGGAGGCATCTCAATTCCTGACCTGAAATTATACTACAAGGCTATAGTGACAAAACAGCATGGTATTAGTATCAAAACAGAATGGAAGACCAATGGAATAGAATAGAGGATTCTGAGATGAACCCTCATACCTTTAACTATCTGATATTTGATAAAGGGGGCAAAAGCATAGTGTGGAAGAAGGATAGCCTGTTCAACAAATGATGTTGGACAAATTGGACAGCCATGTGTAGACAACTGAAATTGGATCCTTACCTTTCACCCTGCACAAAAATTAAATCAAAATGGTTCAAGGATCTGGATATTAAACCAGCAACTCTACAATTGCTTGAAAAAGAAGTAGAATCAACATTACATGACATAGGGGTCGGCACAGCCTTCCTTAACAGGACTCCCATGGCACAAGCGGTAAAATCAAGAATAAATGCACGGGATGCAATTAAACTAAAAAGCTTTTGCACAGCTAAGGATTTAGTCAAGAATCTCAAGAGAGAACCTACAGAATGGGAGAAAATTTTTGCCTGCTACACCTCACACAGAGGGCTAATTTCCAGAATATACAAAGAACTCAAAAAATTAAATACCAAAACCACAAATAACCCAATTAATAAATGGGCTATGGAACTAAAAAGAAGTTTCTCAATGGAGGAAGTCCAAAAAGCCCATAATCATATGAGAAAAATGCTCTTCATCGCTAGCAATAAGAGAAATGCAAATCAAAACTTCACTGAGATTTCACCTCACTCCGGTCAGAGGGGCAAAAATGAAGAATATAAACAATGACAGGTGCTGAAGGGGCTGTGGGAAAAGAGGAACACTGTTACATTGCTGGTGGGACTGCAAACTGGTACAGCCACTCTGGAAAGCAGTGTGGAGACTCCTCAAAGAATTCAGGCTGGAATCACCCTATGATCCAGCCATCCCACTCCTGGGTATCTTCCCCAAAGAGCTAGAATTGGCTTACTATAGAGATACAGCTTCATCAATGTTTACAGCAGCCCAATTTACAATAGCTAAATTATGGAACCAACCCAGATGTCCCTCACTTGATGAATGGATCCAAAAACCCTGGTACATATATACAATGGAACACAACTCAGCTATTAGAGAAAATGATATTATGGCATTTGCAGCTAAATGGATGGAGATGGAAAAAATTTTGCTAAGTGAAGTATCCCAAACTCAGAGACTCAAGAGCCGAATATTTTCCCTCATTTGTGGAAGCTAGAATATAAGAGGAAACAGTTCGTTAGATGACTAACCTAACAATTGCCTCAACATGTATGAATTCTTACATGATCATGGGGAGCTGTGCTAAGACTCCTAGGGGACATAGGGAGGGGTGGTAGGGAGGGGGGAAGGGAATAGAAAGGACATCAAGGTGACCAGAGGGAGGTAGTATGGGTGAATCTAATCCAAGGGGAACCTCCAACTTCCACGAGAAGTCCAATTAACTTGGGGCTTAAGTAAAGTGAAACATGGAACCATGGGGAACCCAAAGGGGGGAAACCACAGTCTGGCACCAGTATTGGCTTGTTCTGTCATTATACTGTTGTTCTTGATTGTTTGATGATGAACCCCTCCTAATTATAAGACCATGTCTATCGAATAAAAAAAAAGAAAATGTGAAAAATATATATATTTAATGGAATCCTGATCCAAAAAGTTGGAGACTAAGTAACTAAGTTGCTGTTGACATGTTTGTTTCCTCACCTGAAATGGGAAGGGATGTTCAGCGTGATGCCCTGTGTTAAAACAGAAGAGCACACAGCTTGGCACCAAGATCACAGTGTTCAAAAATCAGCTTTAACTTTTTAACGGACCCCCAGACCTTGTGCAAGTTCCTAAACCCCTTTATGACTCAGTTTCTTAACTGTATGATGAAGATGATAATACCAGTACTTGAGAATTAAGCATATTGGTCTATGTAGAGCTAGCACGTGAGCCACAGCAGGCATAGTCTTGTCTGTATCAATTCCTGGCACACAGTAGGAACTCAATAATTTGTGGAACAAATCAAACACTTAAGATGGTAGTAAGTCCTATACAGGTGCTGGGCATAATTCTGTTGTTTTTCTGATGTGTTTCCAATACATCATGTGGTGTAGTCACAGCTCTGGGACTATTTCAGGTGACCAAAAGCTAAAGGAGCTTGTGGGGGGCATAGCGGGAACTCACCGAGCTCGTTGAGGTAGCCACCATGTTTCCAGTCTGCTGGCAGCGTCCCTGTGCACTCCACCACCGGGCCTCTCTTCCCAGGATTCACATTTTTAAGATTCACAAACAGCTGATTGTTTTTTGACTGTTAAAAACATAAACAATAAAAGATTTAAAGAGAGGATATAAGGTGACACAGCATAGTGTTACCCAGCCCAGGAAAGGCAAGGCAAGGGCCAGCCACAGAAATGTTTGTGGTTCAAAGCATTTGAGGGAGGTTCTGGGACTCCCTGTATCTGAGTGTCCTCATCTATAACTGGGGGTAATAATCACTCTTGATTTATAGGATTGGTGTAAAGACTAAATAAGCTTAAGTTTGTAAGTGGTTAGAAATGCTTGGTACATAGTATTAACTTGTTGCTATGTGACCATTTTTGACCTACAAAATTAGTAATCATATTGATTCTACCCAAATAAATGCATATGGTTATTACTAAAGTACAAGAGGCTAGAAAGGGGTACTGAAAAAAATAATGTTGGTGATTTTACCTAGGATTGTTTTGCTATAGGTCTTTTATGTTTTTATTAATGTCATCACAGGACATTATTTTTTAAAATCTCATGTAAAATTGGAAATATTTTTCCAATGAGGTGCAATGGAAACAGCACAGACAGGGAGAGCTTGACTCACAGGGCAGCTGCCTGAGCCTCTGGCTGCACAGCCACTTGGAAGTGACTGCAGCTCCCTGTTACTCAGGTTTTTGTCAGTAATCTTGAGGTGCCATGACACACTTGGACAATTATTTAGAGGAACTGAACAATATATGTAAAGTACCCGCAGCAGTGTGTGGCAAATTGCAGCCCTTACTAAACACTTGCTCCTTTTCTCTCCCCCCTGCCCACCGTTCAACTTGAGCCATTTCCTCGTACCTTGACAGTGGTCATCCTGTCGCTGTTGTTGATGTGAGGGGACGTGGCACACTGGGTAAGCGTGTGGTAACTGGGATTGGTGAAGTAGTGGCTGTTAGCATTTCTACCGTTACTGTGGGGCAGGGTTTCTGCAAGAAGAGGAAGAAATGGTAAACATGGAAGGCTCCCCTACATCCGTGGAGAGAAAAGAGAAGGAAAATGATAGCAAATGCTTGGACTGCTTCCGTGTGGCAAGCTGAGCTCAGCCCACTCAGCAAGGCTCCTAGACACAGCAGGCATCTGCTCTTCTACCTGCCTCTGAGGAAAGTGGGAAAGCATCCAGACAGCTGCTCTTAGCTCTGGAGTTCCTAAGAGCTGGGACAGCGTCATTTGAAGCTACTTGTGCTCTCATTGTCCCCTTTTTTTCAAATATTTGGTTTTTAAAAAATTATTAATTGGGTTGAATTCAATGTGAAATACATGCACCTGAACTATTATATAAATCAGCTACTTTATATATTTCCCCAGAATCATAATATTTATAAATATGTAAGCAGCCTGAAATCCTTCATTAATTGTCCCCAAATTAATAAGGATTTTTAAGTTTTAAAATTCTTCTGTTTAGGTGGTTACTTCTTTTGATGATTGAATGTGCCAATTATATATACATATATATAGAATATATGTATATTTCTTTTCATGGACACTTGTGACCGAAAGGAATATTGAAAAGAGCTTTCTAAATCACTGCCTTGGTTATTGCTAATACCAAACCATGGTTTCAGATATAACTTGCTTTTTGTTTCAGTTAATGGCTCACATGGCCCAGGGAGAAGCCCAAAGGTGCTTTTGAAAGCAACCAAGTCAAAGCAGAAGACCTGGTCCACTTCCTGAAGCTGCTCCACGACCTTGGTAACCTGGGTCCCAGGTTCCTTCTCGCTCTCCTCACATATGACAGAAGCTTGGGACTGGGTGACCAGCAAAGCTCAGTTCCCTAAATCTAGAGCAACCACACAATGAGCCCAATGTAAAAACCCTCACAGAAAATGGCAGGGTGTTGGTGATTTTGCTACTGTTGAGACGTCAAACGCATCTCTGACAATTTGTACCTGTTTTTATATGCAATGCTCTCAGGGAGAATGGACAGAAACAATGCACAGCCAGGGACCCAGCTTCTAAGACCCAGGATGAAGCCCAACTCCGCAAGGAGTGAACAGCTCTCAGGCTCAAGACTTGCCTGAAATGGTGTAATCTGCGTTAATGACCCGCATGGCAGGCGTGTAGGTCACGGCCGGCATGCTCGATTCCTTCCCCTTCTGCTTGTGTCTATAAATGATGAACAACGCCAGGAGGAACAGAACAACTAGGACGAGAATGACGATGCCCGCGATGGCCCCGATCTGGTAGGAGTCAGCGGGGAGGGCACTGCTGGTTCGGCTTAAGCTGTTCAGATTTCCGACTATTATAACACCAGCTGGGAAACAAGAGGAAAGAGACTCGGGTAAGGATGACAATGTGCCGGATAAACACTTGATTTCTATTTACAAAAATCTCCTACTGTGCTAATGCCTGGGTATTTTAAGTTCATGAAATGTTAACTTGGAAATCTCTTGCAACAGAGCAGGAAAGGAAAAAAAGTCTTCATTTTCAGATGTTGTTGGCTTGTCTGTTCCCAGAGAACAGCCGCTCTAAGCCTCAAAATGACAGGAGTTGAACCCAAAATCTTGCAGTAGGTTTTGGGAGTTATTCATATATTTCAAATTAAACAGACTGATGGTTACTTGGGGTCAATAATGTATCTGATTATTATTTAGTTTTACGTATTATCCACTTCTGACTTTATATAGGACTAAATCATAAATGCCCAACTCTCCAACTTAATCTTACATTTATCCTTAGTGTTTCTAAGAGTAATTTTCCTTCCAAGCAAGCATAACTCCTTTATAAATCTAGTCCAAGATCTAATTCCAGAGGCTTTTACCTCAGAAGAGATTATTCTATGAAAAGTTATTTTCCATGACATTAAGATTTCTCCTGGGGGGGGGGGGGCGGCTGGAGCAGTAACTCTGGTTACAGCGCTTGGTAGGCATGCGCAAGTATGCAAGTTCAAACCCCAGCACCACGTACACAATGAGGTCTTGGAGTAGCGAGAGCCACATGAATCAAAAAATTTATTTTCTCTTTATCTCTCTCTCACTGTCCCTATTTCTTTAAAAAAAAAATTTCTCCTTGGGTCCTGGGGCTGTAGCAGTGGCTCAGTGGCTATGGTGCTTGCCTGGCCTGCAGGAGGACCCAGATTGAAACCCCAGCACTGCATATACAACTAAGTGTTGGAGCAATGAAAACTAGATGAAAATTTAAATAAAATTGATTCTCTTTCCCTCTCTCTCTCTCACTGTCCCTCTCTTTAAAAAATTTTTTTTCCTGATAATACTTGATATGCCCTTACTCATTAAACTCAAAATTCAGTTTTACTTAATTCTTCCATCAAGTGAGAAAGCTAAAGGTTCACATTTGAGAGTCAAGAAATTGGACATCTGAAGAAATGACCCAGATGTTAGGAACTTTCCCTTTAGCTTTTAGGGTGCAGATTCATCATCTGAAATGAGAAAAATGGTATTTGTGTAGCTGCTTTCAACTCAAATAACTGTTCCTATGATTTTATGATCTTTAACACTAGAGAATCTTCTGATAAAACCGTTTTTCCTGAAACATAGAGGATAAAGATTATTAGGTAGAGTAAAGTGCAACTAAAGTGTATTTGTAATAATGATATGATCGTGAAATAAAATATCTGGTTGAGAATAAAATCAAAAATAAATTGTGAGCATGTATATTTTATGCAAGAAATTAAATGTTGCAAATGTGAGAACTTACATGGTCTGCAGTTCAAGGTGACCACCCGTACATGCCACATGTTGGCAGCCTTTCACAACCCATCTGCTTATTGCCACTAGAAGCTGAGGTCCCCTGGAAGGCAGCTTCGGAACCATCAGAAGCACCTTCCCAGAGGCCCCATCCACCCCAGAGTACAAATTGCCCAGGAGAGACAATTACCTGAGAAATATTCCCAGGTAACTATGATACACACCCTAGATAAAAGCCACAAGCAAAAGTTTCTTAAAAAGTTAAACATTCCTATGATGACTTAATCATTCTACTCCTAGATAGTTTTCCAAGAGAAATGAAATTCCATACAAAGACTGGTATGCTGTTGCTCACAGCAGCTTTATAGATAATAACCCCCAAACTGGAAACAATCAAATGTCTATCAACAGGTGAATGGTCTATCCACACAATGGAATACTATTTGGCAACAAAAAGAATGGAACTATTAATAAATAAAATAACATAGCTCCATTTGAAAATAGTTATGCTGACCAAAACAAACATAAAGAGAATACAGTATGATTCCATTTATATGAAATTCTAGAAATACAAACTAATCTATAATAACAGAAAGAAGATTAGTGATTGTCTGGGGCCCAAGAGCTATTGGTGGCAGGAAGGGGCATTAGGAAACTTACTGGAAAAAAATAGTACTGATAGAATGTTCACGGAATAGGAGAAACCTGGTATCAAAACTGTGTCATTTCCTATATTATGTGTCCTTGGGGAAATTACTGAACGCCTCTAAACTTTAGTTTCTTTATCTGTAGGACAGGAACAATAAAGCATCCATCTAGCAACTAAAATGTAGCCAATTATGCCATGCAGATTTTAATGAGGATTACATAGGATTGCAAGAGAAAATGTTTGACATTGTGTGCACATGATGGTTACACAATACAAGGTAGCAATTATTATTTACAACTATCCTTACCTTGATCACATCGTGCCCCCTTCCACCCAGGGCTGCAGTAACAGGTCCCAGTGATGTGGTCACAGGTGGAGTTGTTCAGACAGTCACATATCTGGCGACAGCCATAGCCATATGTCCCTGCAGGGCATTCTGGAGAAGGAGATAAAATCACTGTGGCTCCCCAGGCTTGGGAATCTGAACCAAGACCCTCTCTTCCTGTTTGTCCCTGCACATTAGGAGGTAAGCCCTTTCAGGGGGTTTGTGTTCAGGCAGACTTGCACTGTCTGGGGTGTCCCAGACCTGGATAGCAGGCCCTGAATTGGGTGGGTCTCACAGCCCAGGCTGCACAGGGCTAGAGGTCAAGCTCAACATTACAGCTCCTGACACTTCCCGCGGCTGTACACCCACTTCCCTGATGCATACAGAAAGAGTCTGTGGGACTCCAATGAAACAGATAAAGATAATCATGAAGAGCAATTGGAGATGGCTCAAGGGGGCCTAGCCTGAGATGTGTCAACTACAGCAATTTCCTTAAAAACATGCATATTTTTCTGTAGGCTCAGGGATCCTTCTAAAGACACAAACCTCACTTGGGTTAGCTGGGAGGAGAAATGGAGGGAAGTTTTGTTAATTTCCTAGGTGAGAACATCATTTGCCATGGAATGGTTTAGACTTTGGCTCTGCAGGTTGCCGTCAAACTAAAATTGCAAGATTCTTATGATGTGGCATTTAATAAGAACTGACATAAATTTCAAAGAATAGCATAGGTATGCTAAACCTAAAAACCTTCATGACAAAATACCGGTGCTTTTCATAAACTGAGCAGCAGGGGGCAATGTGTTATTAGTAGCAGAGTTCTCCGCAAACTCAGGGATTCTGTTTACAAATAGTACTGGGACAAGTGTTCAAAACTATGGACATTTTAATTTGATGTTCAGAGTCATCACGGAAGCTTAAGAGGCTTTTATTTAATAAGACCTTACCCAGTCATCCACATTCGAGCGGTAGTCAGTTTAGAGCCCATTCTGGTTTCAATGCCTATGTTTAGAGTGGTGTGCATGGCACTGTGTGATTCAGGCTCTGCTTTATGACTAAATGAAACAGCAATGCAAAACTAACATTGGACTCTCACTGTCTTGAGCTGCACCCTGCATGTCTCTTCTGTAGCACTGGCTAGAGGAAAGGCACGCAAAGATGTTCTAGGGTTTAACCCATATGACTGAGACCACCTGGCTGCCCAGGAGATGTGAGGTGCTGGTAGAGCAAAGGGGAGGGATGCTTTCTTGCCAAATCCTATTCTGCTGATCCACCTTTACAGGTCACACTGCCCCTATAATCGTGTCTTCCTTGCTATAATCTTCCCAAGAATGTACTCTCCCATGAGAAGGAATTGCCCTGCACCTCTTTCTGCCTCCAGGCCTTTATCATAAAAAAAGTATGCCCCATATAGTTCTCAATCCTTATTTATTCATCTTGAATACCAATGAAAGTTACAGTGGAAAAAATGATACGCTCATTTGAAATACTCAGTGTAAAGCTAAGCCTATGAGCAGATGCATAGCTGGTGGGGTAGAAATGGAAAACCAAGCATGAGTCATTTCAACAGAATATATTCTCACTGAGTGGGATCTTAAAAAAAATTAAAGGCAATATGTATTCTTGAAGGTTAAGACTAAGATGAGAAGTCGTTAGTGGAAACAGCATAAAAGTACCGTCTAGAAAAGGCACTGAGCACCCAGCCCTCCTGCCTTCTGATGCCCTGATATACAATGTGAACCTGGCCTTGCCTCTGCCATGAAGCAAGTCGACTGTCTGAGCAGCCACCACATTCCAAAAATAAAAGAGAGAGGAAGGGAGCGCCAAAAAGAATAGAATGGAAAATTTGAATTCTGTGCTCATTCTTGTGGTCACGCCTCCTCCACCGGGAGTGCTGAGTAAATTGCTTAGCAGAAGCTTTTGCAGGGAAAGACAACCGGCAAGGATCCCAGGGAGGGGAAGTTACCTGTGCTGGTAAGTAACCAGCCATCAGCTCAAACCACAAAAATTGCAATATTTCTGCACTTTAATATTTGCAGGCATGTAGGAAAACTGACTCTAGGGAAGGCAACTCCTGCCTGGTGACAGCACGCTTCCATACTCACTCTGCTCACATTGCCTCCCCATGAATCCGGTGCGGCAGGTGCACTGTCCAGAGATGTGGTCACAGTCAGCTCCGTTTTGACACTGGCATATAAGCGCACAGTCCTTGCCATAAAACCCCAGAGGACATCCTGTGCAAGGAGGGACAGCTGGGGTCAGAAGGCTGCTGAGGAGAAACACAGCTCCTGCCTGCAACATATTTGTGTTTAAACTTGAAGGCCACTGAACCGTTTGAGAAAAAAAGACAGTGATGCATATGTCAGCTTGTCATGGGGCTTCTTAGAAGTCCCAAGATGTGGATCTTGCAAGGAGGTTGTAATTCACAAATGGAAGGCGGAAGAGTTCCACACGTGTCCCTGTGACCATCACTGCTACCCCTGGATGCAAGAATTGTGTCTTTTAAAAGCATCCCTTGAAGCAGTACATCGAAGCGGTGGCGTATTCCGTGTACTATGTGACCTATGTGAACTACCAGGTGCTTCCTCTTGTTCTTCACTCCAGTACTAGAGTGCTGGACTCAAATTCCATGGACACAATTGTATTAATTATTATCTCATCATAATTAAAAAATATATATAATATAGATATAAAATATATATATAATAATATAATTATTTTAATTACATTAAAATTATCTCCATGTTTTTGCTTGTGGTACAGAAAGCCTCCAACTCAGCTACTAGTCTTATTCACCGTATCTGTAATTAACTTAGACAACATTATCGCCTTCACCAAAGATGTGTGGTGGACTTAACTTAAAAATAACAACTGTGGGGCTGGAGGTAGCTCAACGGTTATGGTGCTTGCCTGGCATGCGTGAGTACACGAGTTCTAACCCCAGCATCATGTATGCACCGAAGTGTCAGAGCAACGAAAGCCACATGAAAAACTAAATAAAATTGGTTCTTTCTTTCTCTCTTACTCTCTCTCTCTCTCACTCACTGTCCCTCTCTCTTTATTAAAAAAAAAAAAAAAAAAAAGGTGTTTCACAGGTACTTTGAAAAAAGCAACAAGTCTTCACACTGCTCCACAATTTCCAAAGCTTTTATCATCAGGACCTTTGGGTAAAAACACAAACTCACGTGGACCAGAAGCTGCTCCGCAAGAGTGTTTAGGAGCTCTTTGGCACAAAAAGAAAAAAAAAAAAAGCTTCAATACAGGCTAATTCAATGATTCAATGGCTGTTTCCAAACACGACACGTGCCTTTATTTTTCCCGTTTTCTTATGGTGAGGCTTAATGAAATCCTGACTGTTTATTTAGCACATACCCTGCACCGGATTCTATTCACACATTCTCATTCAACGCTTACAGCAGCCCAGAAGTGCAAGGTTGTTATTCCCATCTTACAGATTGGAACTAAGCCCCAAGTACACCATCACATGGGTAGCAAATGGCAGGACTGCAGGACCATGTTACCGACATGGGGAGGTCTGTCTCTAAACCCACGGGGCTCCCACCATATTATGTTATGTCCACTTAAAAAGGTTCTCTGCTTGAAGCAGGGCCCAATTATAGAATTATAAATATTATATTAAAAGAACTTTTCTCTAAGGAGTTAAAAAAATGCAAATGTACAATCTCTGGAGGATATGTTTGGGACAACCTCTTTCCTTGCCATTTCTCCCTTTCAAATCCTGGTTCAACAGCTACCTTCCCTTCTAGAAGATCTGAAAAATCTTGTTCAAACTATTGTCTAATTATGTTCACTATTTAGTATTAAACAACAATTGCCAAATTTCTGACCCATCTTTCCTCCTCAGTTCATTGCTAGTATTTTAGATTATATGTTACTAATAGTAACTAAAAATAACTATAAAATAATAATGCTCCTGTTTTGTCATCTTGTCTCCTTCATCCACTGAAAACAAGAGGGCAAAAAAATTTCCCAACGATTCTCAGCTGTGGAATATTTTGTGCAGTCTATGATGCTGTCATGGCTTGAATATATGGTGGCCCCAAAAGTTCACGTGTAAGACAATGAAAGAACATTCAGAGGGGAAATGATTAGATTACAAGTGTTGGAGTGTGATCGATCAGTGGATTAATTAGGGTAGTAACTGTAGGCAGGTAGGGTGTGGCTGGAGGAGGCAGGTAACCAGGGGCATGCCTTTAGGATATATATTTTGTCTCTGTGAGTGCAGCTCTCTCTGCTTCCTGTTGGGCATGTCCTGAGCTGTTTTCCCCTGCCAGACTCCTCTGCCATGATGTTCTGCCTCATCTTTGGCCCATAGCTATGGAGCTGGCCAACCATGGACTGAACCTCTGAAACTGTGAATCAAAATAAACATTTTCTCCTCTAAATTGTTCTTGTCAGGAATTTTTGCCACAGTGACACAAAACGTATTAACACATAAGCTAAAAGTCTCATGGAAGCAAAAAATGGGTAGAACAGTATGGGATACAAAATGTAAAAAAGCACTAGAGCAGCGTTCCCAAAGCAGGGTCCCAGGCTGGCACCATCACCAGCTGGCAGACATGCAAATTCTCAGGTCCCAGTTCAGATCTACTGAATCAGTCTGGGGGAAAGACCAGCATGCTATGTTTATCCACTCTTCCGGGTGACTGCGAATCTCACTAAAATTTGAGAATCACTGAACTTCTCAGTAAGTTAGGCAATGAGGCTTATTGTCCTCCCAGCCTTTGCAATCTCTATTGCTTATCCTAATGCATGTGCTATTAGAATAAATGATGGGGAATTTGATCCATATAAATAGGGTCTGGCTGAAGAGAAAAAAGAAAGAAAGAATATACCATTATATATAAAATTGTCCCACCTTGGTGTCCTGATGTAACCTAGAGACAGAATACTTGGAAAGTGGTAGCTCTTAACCACTTAGAAAAATTTAGATCTCTAGAGTCTTTAGGCAGAGGAAGTATTCCATGGTAGGGACCCTTGGTGATCTCAGAGGGTGCAAAAGGTGAGGCTGTTTCCTCTTGGATGTTGTTCCCTTTAATGAGCTCAGAAGGTTCATTGCTTACTCTGAGTGCAGTAGAGACCCGTCCAACCAGGAGTGCATTTACATTCCCCATCGTAGGCGCTGCAGAAGGCCCCATTGTGGCAGTTGCAAGTGTGGATGCAGTTCGGACCCCAATGGGCAGGTGGGCATGCTAAAACCACAACAAACATGGAGAGGCGTGTTAGAGTTCTGAGACCAGCACCAAGCAGAGAGGATTTCATTCCCCCCTGCACAGCTCCTTGCATGTGAAGTTTGCAGCGTACAGTGGAACTAAGAAAACGTGCTAAACCCACAATGTATCTGGACATGTTAGCTCATGCCTGTAATCCCAGTGACTCAGGAGGCTAAGGCAGGAGGATTGCAAGTTCAAAGTCAGTCTCAGCAGCTTAGTGAGATGAAATAAAAATAAAAACTATGAAAAGAATTGGGTATGTAGTTCAGTAGTAAAGCACCCCAGGTTCAATCTCCAATACAAAAAAAAAATAACCCCACAATTTAGTGCAGAAATCCCAAGTTCTGAACTAAAACTCATAAGGCAACACTTACTACAGCAATGACCATCACCCATTATTACTGACATACACATTCATTTAGAACTGCAGAGTGAGGTGATGGCCAGAATCATCTCAAGTTTGCAGATTCAGTTATTAAACAAACACACATTCGATATATTACCATGTGCCCAAGACTGTTCTCGGTGCAAGGAGATAGCTAAGGATAAGGTGAGGTCCAAGGCAAACCATCCTCTGGATGCTTATATTTTAGCAGGGGAGGCTGCTAAAACAAAACAACCAACCAACCGACGGACCAAACAATAATAATGACAATGAAAAGTGCTATGAAAAAGTGAAACAGCAAGGAGGACAAGAATGACGAGAGCTACTTCTTTAAGGACAGTCCTCTAAGGAGGGGACATTCCAGCAGAGATTAGAGGGGGAAGATTTGACTAGGAGACCCCAAGTCATGCAACTCGAGTCTTTGACTTCCAAATCCTGCACGTGTCACTACATACTGGAGTTGTCCCTATAGGCTCATTTTACATGCTAAGGCTCCCAACTGTATGTAAGAGTTGGTTTACTTGTAAAATATTGTAACGAGAAGCAGCAGAAAATAATAACTCTAAATCATTAGGGGTCACTGCTAATGGAAGTTAGATAAAGTTATCTGTGAAATGATAATGGAAGATCATGAAGTAAAGTAATTATATTTACTAATTTTTAAAAATCCATACAAATAAATTATTTTGGAACACAATTCCTTACAAGCACTACACCTAACATCTATATGGTTACCCTATACAGAATATGGACCAATAAAAACAATAAATGAATATGAAGTAATTTTTAAAACTGAAAAAAATCCCTCCCATAATTGTGTAAATCATTTGTGCCTAAAAGTAAGGGGAAAATAACAGCTAATGGTCAAGATCTAGAGTAGATCCATAGTAGATTTTTTAGGACAATACCCTTATTTACAGATGATTAAACTGAGGTCTACATGAGGCTCACCTGTGGGGGGCAACTCCTTTGTCCCAGAGGCAGGAAAACTAGGAAGTGGGGGTGGACACAAATGGGAACTAGGAAAGAATTGCTTCCTGTTTTGCTTAGATTTTAACCAATGACTTTGCTGCTTGGTTTAAATGCCTGTTTTACATAGTTTAACCAATGATGTTGGTGCTTTTCTCAATGCCTTCTTTACATGCATCTTAATCAAGGCTCATACTCAAACCAATATAACCCCTGACCTAACATACATCAGACTGTATCCTGCTTCCAGGTACCCCTTCGCCTTGCGGATTCTCTGCTTTCTTTCCTTAAATAAATCTACTCCTTTACTCTCCCTTAAAACAACAACAACAACAACAACAACAAAAACTGAGGTCTTATAGAAGTTCAGAGTGACTTATCCAACATCACACAGATGAATAATAATATTCACTATTTGTTAGGTAAGTGCAGCTCCTTTTTTCCAAGGCCATAGCAAAACTCAGAATGAAACGATTAATTCTGCCAGCTCATATGACATTCCATGCAGCATACTTTACCTGAATCGTCTGATTCCTTAGATGACACTTAATAAGCTTCTATGCTCATAATATATTTTTCTAAGTTAACCTACTTGTGTTAGACTTTACTCCCTATATTAGTTATAGCCAGAGAACTGGAATAAGAATCACTGAAGTTTTATATTTGTAAAAAGTAATTGGAGGATTGGAGCAGTAGCTTGGTGGTTACCACACTTGCCTGGCATGTGCAAGGACACAGATTCAAACCCGAGCACCATGTGCACAACAAAGTGTCAGAGCAACGAAAGTCACATGAAAAACTAAATAAAATTGATTCTCTTTCTTTCTCAACGTCTCTCTCTCAAAAAAAAAAATTAAATAAATAAAAGTAAATGGAGAGATGGGGCTTGAAAAATATTTTTGCCAAGGACAACCGTGCCTTTAAGTACACCACTTTAATTTTTCAAAGTCTCTGTTTTCACTGTGTGGACTTTTCTCTTTTTAGATAGACTGACAATCAGCCAAGAGGAAATATTGAGCGTTTCCACAGAGTCCATAAGGGAATCAATGAAGTCAATGATCCCCATGAGAAGCAAAGGCTTTTGCCAAATAAATCAGCATCCTCTAGAGTGATTATGGGAACAGGCGATGCTATTGTCTCCATGCATAGTGGTGTTCCCATTTCCTCCTCCAAATGAGGAAGTGACCAACTTCTAAAATAAAGAGTACTTTAAACAGAGCAAAATATATCCATCATGTAATAGCAATGATATTGGTCCCCAACTGTGCCACTCAGTTTCAATATCTGCTCCTATATCTGTCCCTATTTGAAATGTAGTTTTTAACACACTGCCATTACTCTCTAAGTGATGTCCCCCAAACAGTAAAGCAAGCACCAAGGAATTATATCTAATAACACTTGTCACCAAACAGCTATAGTGGGCTCTGCCCCTTGATCTTCAGAAATGGAGTACAGCCTGCACCACTCAACTTTGAGAAAAAAATCTCACACAAAATATATTGTTCATTAATTAATATTTGCAGATTCTAACAGTGGAATCTGAATTAAATGGCCAATAAATCACAGTGTAAATTCAGTACATGTTCATTCTTTGATTTATTTTATGTGTATGATGGGTGGGTTCAACATAAACTCAGAATGTGCTATGAAATTTATAATGAATGGAAGCAGAGTACACCCACACATATGCAATCCTGGATCAAAAGTTGAGTACTAACGATTGCACTGATTCTTTTAAAGCATTAACCCTTGACTTATTTATGGTCAATGTCATCTTTTTGTGACACTGGTGATATAAAAGTTATCCTCACAGTTCCTCATAGATAGGGCCCTGCAACCTCTGTCTGAAATACAGTGGTATGGAGTGGGGCTGGGAAAGTGGGGGAGGACTAGGGAGGCAGAGGTGGAGTTGAGTGCATGAGCTGTAAAGAGGTGGGTGATCTGCTCAGGAGCCCAACTGGTTCCTAAGGTTCGCCTGCTTTAAATTCCACTTCTTCACAAGTCCATAATTAACTCTCCACATAAAAACAAAATACAATGGATGGTGAGTCACTGAAAAGCAAATAAGCAAATTATTACTTATTTAGGTTTCTCCCAAGACATCATTTGAATTTAGATGCAGGATCATTTCATAGAGTTCTTAACGGGAAGAAAGGAATTAAAAACTAGAATGCATTTTATAATTGATCCCATATATATTTTTTTTATTATATAAACATCCATACTTTAATCCCAAAGCACTTGAAAACAAACAACAGTTGATCAATTGTTCTCCAACAAGACTTACGTTGAGAGCAATCGCTGCCAATCCAACCCGGGTAGCACTGACAAGACCTGTCAATGGGGTTACAGGTACCGTTGTTGGTGCAAGTACAAATCCCTGCACAGTTCTTCCCAAATCTGCCACTGGGACACACTGTGAAAATGCCAAATGTTAATAGCTCCCATCACAACCCATCTCACAGACCCTTAAGCCCTTAGGACAAGAAACGACTTCAAAGGTCACCAACCCAGCTGCCCACGTAGCAGTTGCCTCTGCTGACCAGCACCCCTCATTTAGAATGGGCTCATTTTTCAAACACATGAAGCTGAAGACCCTCATTAAGGTATCACAACCAGGAGACCTCATCTCATTTCTAAAAATCTGACTTCATGGCTTCTCACTCAGGGAGTCAACATCCTCTTCGTATTGATTTTTCATGGGAGGATGTTTCCAATTAAAACTGAAGGGTAGCACAGTTCAGAGTAAAGAGCTCTGGCTTGCATGGCAAGCCTGTGTTTCCAAAGCTCCACAGCATTTCAGAAGCTGTGGAAGGCTCCAGTGGCTGACAGCTATGACCAAGTCCTTCAGGAAGTCCAGAAACAGAGCATGGGGTTTGCTCTTCTCCACACATCTCTTTCCAAAACACATGCATGCCTCACCTTCATTGCAGAGGGCACCCGTGAAACCCGGTAGGCAGTCACACAGGCCTGTGATGTGATGGCATGGCCCACTACTGTGGACACACTGTGGGCATGTCTGGCTGCAGCGATGCCCGTAAAAACCAGGGGAGCAGACTGAAAACAACGAAAACAGACAGTTACCTTTCTGAGATGCTTTATCTCATATTCCACATCATGATCTAGTTAAAGATTTGGAGGGCTAAAAACTTTAATAAGAAAATGAAACTGAAATTTTTCCAAGTATAAAACAAAGAGGACAGGAATGACAGCACTCTCAGTTTACAATAGCTAAATTATGGAAACAACCCAGATGTCCCCCACTGGAAGAATGGATCCAAAAACATGGTACGTATATACCATGGAGTTCGACTCAGCAATTAGAAACAATGATATTACAGCCTTTGAAGGTAAATGGATGACTATGGAAGAAATTATGCTCAGTGAAATCAGCATAACCCAGAGAACCAAGGGTCAAATGTCTTCACTCATCTGCGGAGGCTGGAGCGAGACCCTGGCCATTGAGAAAGGAGGCCAATTCTCATGTTTTAAATCTGGATAAGGTGTAATGACATATAACCTAAGACATTCATAGAGATGTATTGGGAAGGGGGGGGATAAGGATGGGTAATTGGGGAGGTTCTTGGGGGTAAATCTAATTTTCAGAATTTATACATATATTATATAATTTCATTAGAAGCTTGTTTGATTGTTCAACAAATAAAATTCTTAATTAAAAAATGCCACTAAATTCTGAATTGTTCTAGGGCAACCAAAAGTCTTGGTCCTCTTTTTTTTTTCTACTTATTTTCTATCATTATCTCAAGGCTGGGCATGGGGCAGGTGCATAATTTTTGTTGAACAAATAAAAGAAATGGGAAAAAATTAAATACTAGTAAATCCTAAATAAGTTACTGATCCTTTATTCTTAGGAATCAATATTGGCAATAAATAGATCTACAATTGAAATTAGATCTTTCCTTCTCAGAATGGTCCAGGTTAATGATTGTATTAGAAAATGAGTTAGCAAAAATGCTACATACTTCGGTGCTTCGGGAGACTTTATTCAGATTGGGACACAGGATGACTGCATGGAGTTCTTAATGGAACCAAAAGGAGCAACTTAAAATATTAGAATAGTATGTCTTCTATTTAGTCACAGATTCTTTCCTGATAACATTTACTAAATGATATAGCAAAATGTTATAAATCATTTCCTAAATCAAAAATTCTATTGACCGATGTCAACAGTCCCCATTTTTAACTTTGCAATTCTCTTTTCCGTACAGCGCCGACATTAAGACGATTAGCAGATGTATGATTTGCCTCAAGGTTTGGCTGATGTTGACTTCTGGTAATTGAGGTTAGCCCAATGCCAAATTGCTGAGTAAAATATTTACAGGTCAGTGAATTTCTAGAACACCATTTGCAAGCTCGAAGGAAAAACCAAGAATCATATCCGGTTTCTGGCGCCAATGGAGCAATGCAATTGTGACTGGGATGAAATGGTTAAAGGCCCATCTGTTAGATTATTCCTGAAGGGCGAAAAGAATAAAGTTGTGGGGAAAGTATTATTGGGAACAGTTCTGCAAAGGACAGGGGACCTATTACACCTTCCTCTGCCGTTAGCTGCAACAGAACTTCAGTGTACACTGAGGGGAGGAACAGAGATCATTATGTTGTACCTAGCACCCAGGGAAGGGCAGATGGAATTTATTGCCTAATGAGACACTTACTTCGCTGACAAGTGGTACCTCGGAATCCTGGCGCACATTCACAGATGCCATCATCCGGGGAGCATGAAGCCCCGTTTTTACAGTAGCAAGGCAGGGAGCAGTTGGGGCCCCAGCGTCCCTCAGCACACACGCTGTCACAGTGTACACCTGAAACAACACACATGGGCCAGGGCTGAGGGAAAGGCAACGTGGGGACTTCTGCAGAGGCTAATCCAAAGTGGAAGGCTAGATTCACATGAAACTGAGTATCCCGGGCAACTGATTATCATCTTATAAACATCTACACCAACACACAGAACCATCACCACGTTACAATAACACCCAGAACCATTTTCCATGCAGTCATGAGGAAGGAATAAAACACCTTTGCTATATTGATTTTTCTTCTTTAATAGGAAGGAGAAACAGGGAAGCCCAGGGCTCTATCTATTGAAGGCAAAATTTATCAAAAATACTATTGATTTCCTTCCTAGCCTCATTCTTTGTTTCCACGGAAAAATGAACAAAGTGTACAGAGATAAGGCAAAGCACATAGCGGCTAAATTGTTCTACATAAAGAAAATCCTTCCCTGGAGTAAACAAATAAACCCAGTCTTAAAGCATTTTGCTGATACATTGTGCAGAAAAGAAAAATGCACTAGCACGTGTCACCACATTCCTCTTTAAAAGTTTAATCTCACATCGGACAGATACAAGCAGAATTTCACAACTGAAATTATTTCTAGCTGTTGTTTAAGCTACTGATTATTATATGAAACTGTTGTAGGTGTTTAAATCTTATTTTGGAAATAGAAAAAACTTTAGAATCAGTCATGAATGAATAAACAGATGTCCAAAGGAAAACCAAAATTGTAAAAAGAAAAATAAAACCATTTTTAATTGTGGTACATGGAAGTCTCTCGTGAGCTGATATTTGAAATACAACTGGGCTCTCTTTCTTTTTTAAGTCAGAATTCCCCACAACTCAAAGAAATGCCCTCTGCATTGAAAGGCAATGAGTTATAATTAGTAGTGAACCAGGGACTGCTGGCCTGGGACCAAATGGAAACACGGTAAGAACAAGCGCGCATACCCTCCAGGATTCCAGACCAACAACCACCAACTCCCAGGATGCTGAGCAGGCCGCGTTTTGCATTCTGGGTTTTGCTTCAAAAGCAATGAGGAGAAAAGTCACCGTGGCCTGAACCTTAACACGGAGACTCCAATACTGCAACATGGCTGCTATTAGTTGGTACACGGCCACTTTTTCTGAATATAATTTTCCACTTTTTACTGCTCCTGCTTTTCTCCTTCTGAAAGGCTCCCACGTGGTAAAGGCTGTTAAGTAGACATGAAAGTGCACAGACCTCATTGTGTCTAACTTGAATCAACAATAGACTTTTATTTCAGCTCAGATTGCTGGCTGAAGAAAGGAGACCAGCTCCATTTATAAAGCTGATTGGGATTTAAATGTTCCCCATAAAATAAAATATGGGATCTGGGCCTACTGTTTTTTTTTCCTTATGTTCAAAAATATATTATCTTTCACATCTCTTTTGGAAAACTGAGATGGAACTGCAAACTCTACCCTTTGCAAATGTGATACACCAGGGGCTGGAGTGGTGGCTCAGTGGTTGCAGCACTTGCCTGGCAAGCACGAGGATGTAGTTCAAACCCCAGCACCACATACGCAACAAAGTGTTGGACCAACAAAAGCCACACGAAAAACTAAATAAAATTGATCCTCTCCTCTCTCTCTCTCACTGTCCCTCTCTCAAAAAAAAAAAAAAAGTGATACACCAGCAATTGCATCTTAGCTCACATTTTCACCAACAGCCGTCCTAGCAGAAGCATCAAACATACTGAGCAGTAGTCCACTTAAAAGAAAGCTGCAGGGGCTGGAGCGGTGGCTCAGTGGTTACAGCGCTTGCCTCACATTGCGCGAGTATTTGAGTTCAAGCCCCAGCACCACGTGCAGAACAAAGTGTCAGAGGAATGAAAGTCACATGAAAAACTAAATAAAAGTTGCTTCTCTCTCTCTCTCTCTCGCTCTCTCTCACTGTCCTTCTCTCTCTTTAAAAAAAAGAAAGAAAGAAAAGAAAGCTGCAAACCTAACTTTGTTCTGTGAATGTAAAGAAAGTACCAACAGGTCTAACCTGTTGAAGGCTTTGCTCTCAGTTCCAGGAATTCAAGACCTAAGCTCTGACAGTGCCCAGGGCTCCTGTTTAACAGCCAGCTAAGATGGGGGGACCTGAATCTCTAGAGGGGCACAGAGATTCAGATAACCCTGGGCATTTTGGTCTGGAACCTTTAGGGCAAATCTCAGTAAGAGATTTGAAGAAGTAGAAGTTAAATGATTATCTGGTTACTTTGATTATAATCCTGAAAATTAGTCTTGATTTTTGATGCTTTTATTTTTTGTGGGGTAGAATCTGGGGGATTGAGATGTAGCCATTTGGCTGATCAGCTACTTGCCAAATCACTACTTCTCACTACATTCACTTTCAGTTCTTTTTTTTAAAGAAAGAGGGGACAGTGAGAGAGACAGAGAGAATCAACTTTTATTTAGTTTTTCACATGGCTTTCACTGCTCTGAGACTTCATTGTGTATGTGGTGCTGGGGTTTGAACTCGCGTACTTGCTCATGCCAAGCAAGTGCTGTAAACACTGAGCCACCGCTCCAGACTCTCACTTTCAGTTCTTATGGGATGGAATACACTGTTGGTCAAAAGTGCATGCTGCTCTTTTACATTATAAGTATCGTGATTTATGTACAGCTTGGCGCACTCTCAATCAGAGCGTGTTAAGAAAAGATGACTACAGGACAGATTGGCAATCTGAATAAAGTGATCCTTCATTTCACATCTGATCCCTCTTCCCTTAAGAGATTTGTCCAGCTGGTTAGCATAATCATCAGTCATAATCAACTTTATCAAGGTAATTTTCATATAAGCAACAAAGCAAGGAGATCTTTGGCAAAGATAAGCTATTCGCAACATGATTTCCCCATCATTTCCCTTCGAGAGACTCAGTTCCAGGGGTCATTTATCAATCTTCAGTCCCCAGTTATATCAGCATATTTCAGCAGAATCATGCTTACTTTTAAATAACTTTTATTTTAGGACTGCAAAGAAATCTTTCCTTTAGATGTAAATTATAAACATTCTATGACCAAATCCCTCTTAAAAATTCAAGCCCTTTTAATCTATCATCAGTGAAAAAGAGTCATCATTTTGCACGTATTAGCACCTAGTCTTTTTTGAAGACAAATATGACAGATGTCTCATCAAGGTCAAGTCCTGGAGAAGGTGGAAACCGTCTTCCTCCTGGGCTGCACCCTTTCTCCCACTGCTTCTCTCCCTCAGCCCCTCTGTGCCTTCTGCCACTTGCCTTCCATCCTATCATCAGGGAAGGATGAGATAAATCTATTGTTGCTCAGGTGTACCTGCTCTGGAGAATATATTTTAAGACAGCACACATTTTAGGAGCCTAAGAAATAAATATCTAATTGAGGAATTTCCAGCAATGAGGCTCATGGTGGGGGTAAGTTCTTCTCTACATCACACCTACATATAAGACTGCTGATCTGACCTCTGTGTCAGGACAGTGCTGCAGTGATAGGTGCTCCAGGATGAAGACTTGTAAGTTTGCTTTAACCGTTAAATTGTGTGTGTGTGTGTGCGCGCGCGTGTGTGTGTGCATGTGTGCTACTCCTTAATTATTTCTATTGGTGTCATCTTATTCTTTGCCGATTTTGATTCAGTCCTACTTTTTCTGTTTCCTTGTTTATCAAAGACAGAAAATAGAATTTAAATCAATAGATATTCAAGAAGTCCAGCCAGCTGCTGGCTTGCTGTTGAGATGTTCTTTAAGAATGGTAACCCCACGGGATAATGGGCCCAGATCAGACACACCCAGCTCTGTCTGGCAACCAGGATCAGAGAAGGAAGTGAAGGAGGGAAGAGGGCCTCTGGGCTGAGGGAACAGTGGATGTAAGGCTCAGAGGCCCAAAGAAGCATGTCTATCTTTTAATAGTCGCAAACATTGGGTATAGCTGGAGCTCAGGGACTGGGAGGAGCATGCCAGGCATGTGGGCAACCAGGGAGCTGCTACACCAAGGAGAGCTAAGAGTGCCAAGCTGTGGAATGAGAGCATCCTACTGGTATTAACAAGGAACAAAAGAATATATAGAGATAGATAGATGATAGATGATAAATAGATAGATAGAATAGATAGGAAGGTAGATAGATATGAGAGAATAAGAAAGAGAGAGAAAATTTTATTTATTTTTTATCTGGTCTTCATTTGCCAACATTTAGTTGTGGTGCGGGATTTTGAACCTGGGTCCTTGCACAACGCAAACAAGCCCTCTACCACTGAGCTACCTCTCCAGCCCCCAGAAAGAACAATTTTAGAGAAGAACAGAGCATAACTAAATTTATGTTTTCCCGGAGGGCAGAAGATGGTCTGAAGAGGTGAGTCTGAGAGAAAGAAGATAAATCAGGTGGCCATTTGGGGTTGTCCAGGCGAAAAATGATAAAAATGACACGTCACTGAACCAAAGCAATGCCAGCTGGGGTGCAGGAGAAGATGACTTCTGGAGAGACACAGGAGAAACTGCAGATGAAGAACTTTTGTGTTCCTTACCCCAACCAAGGTAATGAGTTAATTCTGGCAGCTCCTTGAGAGAGCAATGTTGCTTTCTTTTCTCACTACAGTGGCTAGTAAGTGTATTGTGCTAAATAAATATTTGAATTTATCAATGAGCCCTGTTCCTTCTCTACATGATACTCAGGACCATGTTCCAATTGGATGGAGCAACCACAGCATTCTTTACTTCCTTGAAGATGTTTTGATTCAAGTCAGGAAGCCCAAAACACTTGAGGGTATGTAACTAAGTGATACCTTTTCCAGCTATCGGGTAGAAATGGCTGACCTTGTTTTTGAGAAGATAAACTTCTAGGAGCTCAGCTCTGTATTTTCTTTTTAATGTTGACCCAGATTATAGAGCAACAGAAGAATTATGAAGCATCTTAAGGAAATTTCCTTAGAATATTTTTAAAAGAACAGATAAAAACATCAACACTAATTACCCCAGGAAACAACTTCCTAAAATATTGGGAAGAATGGGCAAAATGAGAAGAGCGTAGCTTTAAATTTGCAGATCTCTGGTTCAATGGAAGCATTTTTTTTTCCTGATAAATGTTCCAATGCTGATAAGGAGATCTGTGAGGGACTGTTTTTGCCAGGACTGAGGACAAAGAGTTCTTTCATAGCCCCCGTGAGTTGCTAGGCAATGGCTGAGTGATCGTGATAAACTTCAGCTAAGCAGCTCTAAAGAAATGTTCGTGCATTTAATGCCTGATGCATTATGCCGGGGCCTCAATCTGAAACCAGCATTCAGCAGGCATTGGTGATGGTTGGAATGCCGTAAATAGATTATGTGGGTGTCATTATTTCCCCTCTCAGAGATGTAACCCCTAGTCCTTGTCTTGCTTAATTGTTTTTATTCCTTAGGCCAGTATTGGAATATTTGGGGTGTTAGTGAATAAAGGAAATGATTTCAATTCAATGTCTTGATCCTGGCCAACAAGCTTTTAAACATACATCAGAATAAAGAGAGATTTGTTCATCATAATTGGGCTTGGTGATTGTAGGAGTGAAGAACTGTAGCATTCAATCATAACACTTTTTCTGCTTTTCTAATCCTCTGACCAACAAAGCAGAAGCACAGTAGAGAAGTGATTCACCCTGTGTCCACCTCTGTCTTCAGCGTCTACCCTGGGATGTTTTCCGTAGGATGGGGGTTGACAACATCTATCTCCCTGTTCCCAGGACCCAAGTAGTATGGTGGCAGAGACCTTGAAGATTGCTGAATCTTTGTATTTGGATACTGTAAATTTTAAAGATTCACTAAAAGAGAATTTCTTCATACAGGTAGCCACGTTTAGAGAAAGCCTTGATCACACAAATTAGAGATGTTTGCATAGGCTGGTATAAGACCAAAGGCTGGACAGCACTGCTGGCCAAAATGAAATAGCTCAGACAGAATGGACTGCTGGGCAGATGGAGTGATCAGGGAGATTTGGCTTTCTTTTTTTTTCTGCAGCTTCTTTTCTTTTCTTCCTCCATCCTCAC
>PVKS010013365.1:0-51023 GCA_004027875.1 Aplodontia rufa | reverse complement strand
ACCCACATAATTAGAGGGGCCTTGGTGGAGCCATATGTCCCAGGAATGGCTGAGTAGGTTTATAGTTTGCAACAGAAGAGAAAACTGAAGCAGGCCTCTGCCAAGCATTATCTTCACCCAAACTGTTGGTGTTTCTGTTGCTTTTCTGAAGCAAATCGTGAAGAAATCGGCAATTAGGCTTTCAAGATGCAAGGGAATGAAATTACTGGCATATCTCAGTACAGCCCATTGGATTTTGCCCATTATGGCTAATTTGGAAATTTCTCATTCTTTGAAGCTTAGTTCAGCCTCTAGAGGGAAATGTCTTTCCTTAAAGACCTGGCTTTGTGCTCTGCCTGTATGGCCCCTGTGCCAACTTCAGTTTGTTCGGGGTCTGTCTCAAGTATTGCTAGCCCCTATAGAGCAGGGGCCAGTCTCATGGTCATTGTATCCCAGTGTTTGGGTCATAATAATGATACTAATAGCTTATGTTGGTTTACTATGTGCTGGTAGTTTATGTATTTTGTCGTATTTAATCCTTGTACTACCTATTTTATAGACAAAGAAGTGGAAGTTACATTACTGGATGCTCTAGTGTGGAAGGTGGGTTGGTATGGTGGAGATCAAACAAAACTCAACAGCAGAGGCTAATTTCAAAGGTCCTTTCCTAGTATTCAGTGTATTAAAAAATGAAATATACATCAAAGTAGATTTTAATTTTCTATCAAAAAATAAAATTGAGGCTTATATCAGATAATTGCATTTAAAATAATTTATCAGAAGCAGAATACAGAGAGTATTTTTCATTGTTTAGGTATCCTCCTTCCTAGCCATTCCTGAATTCCTACTGGAAGTTTACCTTTCTGTGTACTGTGCGTAGTCTCCTAGTCTCAGTGAGACTGAGGGTTCCCTGCTGTGTCCATCATGGACTCTAACCTGGTGGGGGTAAGGGCCGGTGACCTAAATTCAACCTCAGCTCTGGGATTCTCTCTTCCAGGGTTTTTATTAAGAACAAACAGCAGTGGTGAGAAAGCACCCAGTTATCCCAGTGGTGGTTCTTCAATTTCACTACCAAGCCGCCTGTCATTGTCACCTCCTCCTGTCATTTGCTAGGATTGTGATAACAAAACCTTAACAGCTTCATTACAAAACCAAAATATAGCACCACAGGATATAACACAACAGTCCAAGAGCAAGGTGTTGTCAGCATTGGCTGCTTGCTGGCTGCTTGCGAGGCCACTCTCTTGGCTGTCATATGGCCTCCTTCTGTGTCCTCACCTGGGTTTTCCTCTGAGCATCCACAGTGCTGATGTCATTTCTCTGTTTCCAAATTTCCTCTTCTTGTAAGAATACAAGTCAGATCCGATTTGGGCCCCCAGCTTTATTTTAACTTAATTACATCTTTAAAGGCTCTATTTCCAAATACGTCACATTTTGAGGTATGAGGGGGTGTAGGGCTTCAACATATGAATTGTGGAAGACAGGATTCATGTAATAGCCCCTACTTCTTCTTTACTACAAGCTGGCTTCCTCAATGTTCATTTTAGTTCTGTAGGCCTCTCTGACCCTTGCAGTGTATTCCCCCCTTGTTTAAATTACCTAAAGTCACATATATATAATGGAATACTACTCGGCCATTAGAGAAGACGATATTATGGCTTCTGAAATCAAATGGATGGAGATGGACAGAATTATGCTAAGTGAAGTATCCCAATCTCAGAGACTCAAGGGCTGAAAGGTTTCCCCTCATCTGTGGAAGCTAGAATACATCGGGAAGCAGTATGTTAGACGGCTAAGCTAATAATAACCTAAAATTGTATGATTCTTAACACAACAGGGGGATGATTGCCTAGGATACCTGGAGTCATAGGGTGGGAGACAGGGTGGAGGGAGGGCCTAGGATGAATATCTAGGAGACTGGAGGGTGGGAATATGGGAGAATCATCTGAGAATGAGATCTCTGACCTCCATGAGATATCCATTTAACTCAGGGGGTTTTCTGGGGGAAACAGAAACATGGGGAACCCAAGCAGGGCATCCATGACATGGCATTAGCCTTGGATAACTAAGTATATATACATTTGTTCTTGATTGTTTGACAATGTTTCCCTCTCAATTGTAACTCCATATTCATCTAATAAAAAAAAGAATTAAAAAAATAAAATAAATTACTTAAAGTCAGTTTCTGTTCTTTGCCACTAATGCATACCCAGTGTAATGTAGACCAACTAAAATTCCCATGGGATTTTGATGTGTTGCAGCAGTTTGGCTCAGAAAAGTTCAGTGGTTAAGGATGTTTTTCTTGTATGAAGGTTGTTGAATTAAAGTCTCCTTCCAATCACAGCTGGTAAGAGAGACGTTGACAGCCTAGAACGACAGGGATGAGCTAATGAGACACCTTTGACCACAATTCCTGATAAAATATTCTTCATAATTTCCACTTATGAATTAGTTCTGTCATTTCTATGCATGAATGATAAAAACTACCTTTTCAGAAATTATCAAATGACATTTTATACTTCATGATAGCCACAAATTCTTTCTGTAATACAAGAGGGAAGGAAGAAAATGCAGGTGAGAAAAGAACTTGTGAAATGGAGAGGTGAGGGCACTCATTCCACATGACCTCTGCTTTCCTGATGGAGTAAAAATGGCGCCTGTGAACTCTACAGGCCCCTCACAAACCTCATTTCATTTAACTCTCACAACCAAGCCATAGGAGGAATCAAAATCACCCACAGAATAAGGTGACAGGGAACGAGGAAAAACTTCACACTGAGCACAGAGAGAGACAGGACCATATTATGAGTCATGGGGAGAGATGAATGTTTCATTTACAGCAGAGCTGAAGACAGAGGAAATTTGTGGAGAAGCAGCTCATATTTAACAATTATTCAGAAAAACTTGTGGCTTTTTAGTAGGTACAAATTTCAGTTATGCAAGATAAATATGTTCTGTAGATCTGTATATAGCATAGAACTTAAAAACTAGTAAAACTGTAATATAGTCTTAAAATTGGCTAATATTGGGTCTTCTGTTAAGTTCCATATTGTATGCATGGACAAATACCATGCATATAAAATACAAATATTGAAGGGGGCAGGCAGGAGGAAACTTTGGGAAATGATGGACTTGTTTAATTGCCTTGGTGGTGATGAAAGTTTCACAGGTGTATACCTGTTCCCAAACTCATTGAGATGTAGACTTTGAATATGTGTAGGTTGTTATGTCAATCATACCTCAATAAAATGGTTAAAAAAGTAAAGGGAAATGACTAAAATTGTTACATTTAGAAACAGCTACTGCATAAAACCCCACCAGGATGCAAAAGTCTTCCATTTCCTCATTTAGCAACTTAGCTACAGAGCACAACTTTCCATCCCGGAATATTCTGAAGAAAGCGTTATCACATTTTCCTTTTCTCTGTGTGAACACCTTTACCAATTGCTTGACTAAACAATGAAATTAGGCATATCAGTTTCATTTTGTTTATAGCTGATTTTACAGCCCAGCTCATCATTAATACTGTTTCCATCTGAATTCACAATTCCAAAAACCATCTCATGAAACATTTCTTCATAAATTTACTTTAGAACCAGCTCATGTTAGGTTTTATATAATGTCATTTGAAAAAACTTAAAATTAAGACCTCGAATAAATTATATCTTCCATTCAAAGCACTACTAAACTAAATTTCTTTGATTAATAAATATTATCAGACCCATATTATCTCATTTATTTGGAAAGCAATATAAAAGTAAACAAATTAATAGGAAGAGACTCACTTTTCTTTAATTGTAAAACATTACAATTAATATTTATTAATTGTAATGTTTTAAATTTATCATTCATTTATCGATGTACTCATCTATTTTAAATTGACAAGGAATGTGTGTGTGTGTGCTTATGGGGTACAATGTGATATATATATATATATTGTGGAATGATTAAATAAAGTTAATTAATATATCTCTCACTTTATGTATTTATAATTTTTTTGAGGTGAAAACATTAAAAGATTCACTTTAATCTGTCTGATCATAACTGGATAATTCTCTCTTGACAACCAAATTTCATTCCATTTCAGTCTTTCAAGAAGAGAAACAAAAACAAACAACAACAACAACAAAAAGCAGCAGCACCACCATGGGCGCCATCAGGCTGGTGGCCCCACACAGATTTAGCCAAGTGCAGAGCTTGCTCCGTCCATGCACAAAAAATGCAGTAGCCCATGCTGGAAAACAGGACAGAAAGAACGGGATTACTTTGGGCTGTAACAGATTCCCTGAGTGTTCTATCCCATATAACTTTCAAAAAGAGCTCTTCCTTCTCTTGAGAAACATGTGCATGTTAGTTCTTTCAGGGACTACAGGGCTACACTAGCGTGTTTGCTAGTTCTTCATTATCACAGAGGGCATAAAAGGTTCGTCCCATGCCATCCAACTGCCCTGGATTTCGGCAGCTCAGCCACTAGTGTGTTTTTGGATACTGGTTGGACCCTCTGACTCTTATGTGTTACTGAAGCTTCAGTGGGAGAATACTTGCCCAGCATGTGCAAGGTCCTAGGTTTAATCCTTAGCAACACAAAAGAGAAAAAGAAAAAACCCTACTGGCACCAGGTGTTCAAACTTGGTATCTGTGCTGCAGCAGGTCACACCATGTTTTTATAAGAGACTGTCCCTGAAAGCCCTTTTACTTGTGCTGAGAGATTCTGGTCACCAAGGAGCATTGTTTTTTCACTCTGGCCCTCCATCTTTGGCCAGCTAAAACCTGAGCGCTGAAGGATAACCTACCCATAGGCCTGCATTTGAGTTGTACAACTTGGAACTCATCACAGAAAAAGCTGTATTAATTCTCCTGTTGACTGTTATGGTTTGAATGTGAGGTGTCCCCCCAAAGCTCACATGTGACAATTAAGGAAGGCTAAGTGAAATGATTAAGTTATAGGAACCTTAACACAATCATGAGTCAAGCCCTTGATAGTGATCAACTGGCAACTGTAGGCTTGTAGGGTGTGGCTGGAGAAGGTGGGTCATTGGGGGTGTGCCTTTAGGGTATATTTTTGTATCTGGCATGGAGTCTTTCTCTGCTTCCTGGCAATGCCTTGATCTGTTTCTCTCTACCACACTTTTCCACTGTGATGTTCAGCTTCACCTCAAGTCCCAAGCAATGGAGCTGGCCTTCCATGGACTAAAACCTTTGAAACCATGAGTTCTCAAAATAAACTTTCTCTCCTAAAATTGTTCTTGTCAGGTCGTTTGGTAACATAGCAAAAGAGCTGACTAATATAATGATTCTATTCCAGTTTTTCTGACAGGCACAAAGAATTCACATATTTTCTGAATAGGACTTTGACATATCTGTATCATATCTCTAAAAGTGTTTGGCTTAGAGGACAGAATATGGTCTCTTTCACCAACAGTGTATTCACGGAGATACTTCCTGTGTTAGTGAGCTTCCTGTTACTGTAACAAATACCTGAGATAATCAACTGAAAAAGAAGATTTATTTTGCTCACAGTTTCGGTGGCTTCAGTTCACAGGAAGGAGGCTCCACTGTTTTTGGGCATGTCGTGGGGCAGTCCATGGCAGGACACATGGTAGAGCAAGCTGCTCACCACATTGCAGCTAGAAAACAAAGAGAGAAAGGAGAAACCAGGGTCCCATAATCTTCAAAGGCAATGGCCTAACTTCCTTCCACTAGGCCCACTTCGTAAAGGTTCTACCACCTCCCAGTAGCCACAGGCTGGCAACCAAGCCTTTAGCACATGGGCCCTTTGGGGACATTAAAGATCTGAACTGTAGCACTTCCTGACTGGGAGAAACAAAGGAGTGATTTTTATACATATTGTTGTGCACGGTTTAGCAACAATCTAGTTTTTGCCTCATGTCCAATTTCCCTTTAATGCTTGCCAACAGCCACTCCTTGACTCTCCCATGGGTGTGGAAACATTCACACAAACAGTAGGGTCAGCCCTCAGAAGGAAGGCTGGCTTCGATTCTGGAGGTAGGCTCCAGATCACATGGGGAAGGGTTCTGAATGCTGAGTTTACAGAGATTGTTCTAGAAAGTAGAGATTTAGGCTTCAAGCAACCACATCTTGAAGTCTCTCACCTCTCAGATTCTTCACCCTCCCTGGGAAAGGTATTGATGAAGGAGGGCCAAAGTCTCAGGTGACAGGACTCAGGAAATGTGCATACTATTTAATTTATAATTTAAGTTCTCCCCAAAACCCTGTGAAGTACTAGCTATAGTCAACCCCCTTTTCAGATGAGGGATTACACACCTGCCCACTGATGGAGTTTAAATGGTAGCCTGACTGACTGACTGAGAGCCCTGTCCTAACATGATGCTAAAACTCAGAAGACAGAGAACACTGTTTCCTTCTAATTAACACATCTGCTCTAGGCATCTGGATAAAATAAAATCAAGATTTTTTTTCACCAAAAGCTACCATATTAAGACATAACTTAAAGAAGTGAGAGCCCATGCAAAATTACCACATTTAAGTTTGAAACTTTCTTGGCAAGTATCACATTACTTAAAAAGCTGACACAGATATCTCAGAAATTAACATACTTCTACAAAAATTTGTTTTCAACATACCCTTTAATGTAGACTTTAACAGTCAGGGCTGTACTGCATGCTCATTCTACTGATATGGGCCAGGCAAGTCTTCTTTTGAAAGTGATAAATTAAGTGGATGAGAGACCATGTGTTTTTCTGGCCTCCACAGAGGTGAAATCCAAGGACAGCTGGCTCTGGTTCTGTGAAAAAAATCTGTGCTGCTCACTAGAGACCTTAAAAGAAATAGGTGCCAACTCTGATATTTGGCAACATTGTAACCTGGAGAACCAAAAGCCAAGTCTGGTCTAGCTCACTGTGCAGAACACACCTACAATGTATACTCAAGGCATGTCCAATAAGCACCACTGTTGTCTCAGAGGATGGAGTGAATCCCTGACAGAGACCATCTCTCATTTGCAGGCCACGACTCCAATAATGAACATAACATTATTGGCAACCTTCTCAGCATGCTGTGGTTACAACTAAAGACACTTATGTCTCTCACTTGCAATTTTATGATGCATGACCAAAGGGAATTTATCAAGAAATGCAAATCAACAATGTTTAGCAATGCTTTAAAAATGTCTTTTAAAACTTGGTAAGCAGTAACCACTATGTAAAGAGTACCTTTGCTACAACTTGTGATGACAAAACAATATTTTCTATTTTAATTCATATCAATTTACAAAGATGACGATTTTTGAATTTTGAGAAAGTTATTGTGTTCACTATGGATTTGTTTCTTATTTTAATTATACATAGTAAAGAGAATTTATTTTCTATTACAAAGAATGAATTTTACCTTTTAAATATGCAAATAATTTTATAGTGACCTGCTTGCAAATATCTCTATATAATGAGAATTAGAGGAGAAAGGCACAATCTTACCATTTTTTTTGTTGAAAAAAATCTAAAATAGGTAAACATATCTTCCACTTTGAAGACTGATATTCTAAATAATATACTAAAATAATATTTTAAAAGAATCCAAAGTTGATTTATTGATTATTGTGAGCTAAATTCTAAAATAGAAGAGTTCTCTGAAGTGGTTTTTCTGTATGTGAATGGATGCAAGAAATACAGCACCAGAATACGGCACTTAGACACTGTGGAAGCTGCAGAGCAGGAGGGCCGTTGTCACCTTCTTACCCTTTTCCTGAAGCAGATCACTCTGTGATCTTCTCCTTCCCTCTACCTTGAAGACACTCATGTGACAGGTGTCCTGCCCCATAGCTGGAGGGAAGTAATGTTGTGCAGGATGGTGAGAGAATCTGAGCAGTCAGGCCTTGCTAGGGCCCCTCCCTGCAGTCTCCGGCATTAAACCATGCCTTTTTTCCCCCCACCAAACCCATTTCTTCATGACTATCCAAAACTAAAGATTTCTGTTTCTTGGGGACTTTGCCAAAAACTGGACAAAACCCAGATGTCTATCAACTGAGGAATGGATAAGCAAAATATGATATATCCATGCAACAGATATTATTTAGCCATAAAAAGGAATGAAGCATTGATACAAGTTACAACTTGAGGCACCTTGAAAACATGAGAAGTGAAAAAAGCCAGTCATGAGCAACCCCATTTTGTCTGTTGTATTTAGGAAAAATTTCTAGAACAGGCAAATCTATAGAGACAGGAAATATATTAATGGTTGCCTTAGGCTGAGGGTCATTGAGGGTAAATGGAAATGACTGCTAGCTGGTGCAGGATTTCTTCACTGTCTTCTGGAATAAGATGGTGGTGATAGTTGCACAAGTCTGTGAATATATATTAAATGCCATTACTTTTTACACTTTAGGTGGGCATATGAATGATAATATTATGGTTTAGATGTGAAGTATCCCCAAAAGCTCATGCGTGAGACAATAAAAGAAGATTTAGAGGTGAAATGGTTGGGTTATGAGAGCTTTAACCTAACCAGTGAATTAACCCTCTGATAGGGATTAACCGGATGGTAGGGTGTGGCTAGAGGAGGTGGTAATTTATTGGGGATGTGCCTTTGGGGTTATATTTTGGTGTGGTGAGAGGAATCTCCCTTTCTCTGCTTCCTGGGAGCCATGTCCCCAGCTGCCTGTCTCCTCCACACACTTTTGCCATGATGCTCTGCCTCACCTTGTGCTCCAAGGAAGGGGCCTGGCTGAGTGTGGACTGAGACCTCTGAAACCTCAAGCCCTCAAATAAACTTTTCCTCCTCTAATTGTTCTTGTCAAGTCTTTTAGTCACAGCAGTGAAAAAGCTGACTAAAACAGAAATTGGTACCAGGAGTTGATGAGACTAACCTGACCATATGGTTTAGAATATTTTGGAGCCTTTTGGAATTTGTGGGAGGAATTTTGGAATGTGTAGTGATGCAACCCGGGAAAGGTTTAGATTACTGTAAGTGAAGCTGAATGGGTGATTCTGGTGGGGAGCTCAGAAGACCAGTATGCTGATACAACTGTGGACAGTGAAAACAGGGTTCATGCGTTTTCAGAGGAGGAGGAATCTGTTGGAAATTGGACCAGAGGCCATTTGTGTTACATCCTGGCTAAGAAGTTGTCTGCATTTTGCCTGTGTCCTGAGACTTTCTGTGAGGTTGAATTTAATGGTAATGGAGTAACTCGGTGGAAAAAATTTCTAGGCAGCATAGTATTCAGACAGTGACATGGATATTGCTGGCGGCTTTTAGCCAGGTTTACTATGAGAGCCAGGAGCCCAAAGCAGAGCAGAAAGAATTGAAAAATTTGCAGTTTGGACAGAAACCTGTGAGTAAAACTGGGGCTAAGAAAGGGGTGGTTGTTAAAAGACATTACAGCCACCAAAGAAATAACAAATACTTTAACAAGAAACAATAGGAAAGATAACTTGAGAGCATCTCAGAAATTGGCAAGACCACACTCATCTCAGGCTCAAGAGTGTAAAAGGAAAAATTGTTTTGAGAAGAGACTAGTGGGGAATTCTGCCGGCACAAGGTAGCCTATGAAATTGTTTCACCATGCTCAGCTGCCCAGGCATTCAGAGACTGCTGCAGCCAGGTCCCTGGAGGCTTGGCTGTTGCTGGAGATGGCAGCAGACCTTGGTGTCAGCCACATGGTGCTGGTTCTTCAGGACTGCAGGATGCTGGATTTAGGGAGCCATGGAGCCTTCTACCAAGATTTCAAAGGAAGGCTTGGAAGGCCAGGCAAAGTGCCCCAGAGTTGGAGTCCCTGTTGACAGCCCCTGAAATGGCAATTCCTGAAGATATGAGGAGGAAACTGAAGCTGCCATGGAGACCCCAAGATTAAGAAATGTTAGTAATGTGGAAAGTCTGCTGAGAAAACCTGCAGGAATTGAGCAGAAACAAGCCAATAGAGAGGCCATGTGGTCTGTAACCAGCAAAATCATAGAGGGCAGTTGTACAAACCCTATGGAGAGAACATCCCAAGGCCATGTGCCCTGGATGCTGCACAAGGAGCTACAGGACATGGGCTTTGGTCTCTACCTTTCTTTCTATGCCACTATTTTTTCACATGGAAATATTTGCTACATGCCCTTATATATTGGATGTCTGTAACTTGCTTTTGATTTTTACTGGAGTTCATGCTGAGAGTTTGCCTTGACTTTCAAAGGAGACTTTGGACTTGAACTTTTGAGCAATACCGGAACTCTTGAGACTAAGGGGGCCCTTGAAATGGACTAAATGTATTTTACATAGTGAAATTGGCATGAGATTTTGGGACAGGGGTAGAATGTTATGGTTGAAATGGGAGGTGACCCCAAAAGCCTATGTGTGAGACAATAAAAGATTTAGAGGTGAAATGATTGTAATGAGAGCCTTAATCCAAAAGGTGACTTAAACCCCTGATAGGAATTAACTGAGTGGTAACTGTAGGTAGTTAGGGTGTGGCTGGAGGAGGCAGATCATTGTGGTGTGCCTCTGGGGTTAAGTTTTACTGTGGTGAGGGGAGTATCCCTTCCTCTGCTTCCTGGGTGCAGTGTTCCAGCTGCTTTCCCCCTCCACACTCTTCCGCCATGATGTTCTGCCTCACCTTGCTCCCCAAGGAATGGCCTGGCTGTCTAAGTACAGAGACCTTTGAAATATTGAGCCCCCCAAGTAAACTTTTACTCCTCTAATTGTTTTTGGTAGGTCTTTTGGTCACAGCAGTAAAAAAAGCTGACTAAAATAATGTCCCAATAAAGTTATTAGGATAAAAATGTTTCCATTTCCTCACACCCATTAGAATGACTGCTATCAAAAAAATCCATCCAAACAAATAACCAAACTAAAAAATAGCAAGTGTTAGCACCCACGGGGCTGCTGGATAGGCTCCAATGTATTCTTTCTTCTTTGTTTATTTTACACAAATTTCTGAGTCTGAAAGCTGCTTTGAGTGTTTAATATTAAATTTTAGTGGACTCCTTCTTTTACCCACCTGAAAAGCTGTACACCCTAGCTTTGGTTCTGAGCCATGGCACAGGTTGGAATGCAGCTTCCTCTACTCCACCATCTTCCATGCCTCCTGAATTGTCATTTTTTCCTGCTACAAATCACTATTTTTCTAAAGGTCAGTGTCCTCACTGTTAAAGCAAAGGCATAATGGAAAATCCACTATCTGTTGGGTCCCTTTGTCTCTTCCTCTGTATTAACACAGACCCGACTGCATCAGCACGTGCGTAATGATTCATGCAGTGTTCTTTGATTATGTTTAGCAGTCTTCCATCAAGCATCACAATGAGCCAGCCACCATACTGGGTGAAATGGATGGTCATGGAAAATAAAATGGTGGTCCTCACTGTCACTGAGGCAGAAGTTTGAGGTTTTGGAAGGAATAAGGAGGAAAGGCTATTTTTTATGTGTTCTGCTTGTATGTTCCTGTGTTTTAAAAATGTCAAGGTTGTAAAAGTGTCTACTTGGAAACGTGGCTTTCTCCAGTTTCCAGTGGGAAAATGAACAAACCCATTGGCTGATGACAACAAGGAACACAATGGAAGAGAAGGGGAAATGCCGCTGCCTGGACCCATTAACAGCCTCAGATAAAGCCACAGTCAAGCTCAGGACTGGTGAGTGTGCATCCTCTACTTTCTAGTTGCTTCCATTCATTAAGGGAAGCACACTTCATGACCTTTCTTCACTGCAGGCGTTTAGAACTCTTACCTCTCAAAGAAGCTGAATTTGCCTTTGAAAGCTAAGAATGTTGGAAAAGAAATGTTATGTAAAGCAAAGGAGAAAGAGAAAGGGGAAAGACAGGTTCCAGGACCTAAGCTGCTGGTTTCCCTTGACTTAGACTCATCCATCACCTCATTTGCCAAAGAGTAGACTAAGATAACATATTAAGATAACATGCACATGTTATAAAACTGTTATTCTCACCTGAGTCCATAATACACTCTTCAAAACTTTCTTGTAACTATTGCTATTACAAATGATATTTTTTGTTCACAACATGGGACTTAATTGACACAAATATTTATCTTTAATATCCAACATGGCTGAGCAATGTTAAGACCTTGATTCCAGTCAGTACAGAAATATTCAAATATACCCTTATCTTGTCCTCTGTGCCCAACTACAGACCGGCCAATTGATCTTCTCTTCCTTGACTGGTGGGATACCCACCCAACAGTCCTGGGGTTTACTGTGGCTTTATCCTGAGGTTGTGAACCTGCACAATGGCATTCGTTTTGTTTTCCACTGTGGTCCGTTGTTATTGGTAAATGGGTTTGCTCATTTTCCCATTGGAAACTGAAGAAAACTATATTTCCAAGCAGACGCTTCTTCTACAACCTAATAATATGTATTGTAATAACATTATGATATGTAACATTATATTTTCCAACTATATACATCTTTAGTTTTACTACTTGTTTAGGTTTGGTACCTCAGCAAAGGGTGCCTCCCTGACCTTCACACATCACTTGTGCCCATGCTACCATGGTGACTTGACTCCCTCTACCCAGTGTGGCTCACACTAATGCCTCCCTAGATGGTCACTGTCCTTGAAAGCAGCTCTCACTGGACAAGGTCTTGCTCCTAGACCACACACCCTCCTCGATTTCAGTTTCAAAGGACAGAATGGAATACAGTTCATGTTGGGGCATCAAGACAAGGGACAAACCTATTAGAGCCAAGTATTTTCATCCTTACCCCATGGCATTCTGAACTGGAATTCTAATGTATGTCTCAGCCTAAAGAGTAGACTAGTAAAGCCATAGAGACTCTACTTCTGCTTTAAACTTATCCTATATATCACACTACTGGGGCCAGATTATAAAAGACATGGTGGCATTTTGCATTACTTTTGTACAACACTTACTCTTCCAGATGCTATGTCTAGGGGGCCCCAAGTAAAGCTGCCAAATAAGGACATTAATAATTAATATTGCTAACTTTGCCAAAAAAAATAATATTAATAAATGAAAACACCATCTGCCTAAGTCTGTGACTTAGATTTAAGCAATCTAACTCAACAAACGAGACTCAGTGCTTCTCTGCTTGCTGGCAGTCTGATACAGTCTTGAACTCCAGTTCAGATATTAGGCTTCAGCCCAGTTCCCCGTCTTCATGTAGATAGGCAAACACCTGCCCTGTTCTCATGGCTGGATCTAGTTCTGTTAGCTGCCTGTGTGGTCTCTCGTTGAATTGTGGGGGCTGTCAATGCTCATGGCCATTTTCAGTGTTAGGGCCCACTTTCTTCCTGCCACCCATTCCTCTTGCTGCTTACCCATGTTTACTTCCAAGCTTCACCTGTCCTGTTGCTTAGGAGGGCTCCCCATCTCCCACAGTGGAGCCAAATCCAACACCTACCATTGCTTCCTTGTGTCATGCCCAGGCCCTCAGAGAGCCTGATATAATGGCACAAAGACTTCCTCCCTTTTCTGCTTCACCCAGAGCACCATCTGCCCTGCCCTGCTGGGTCCCACCTGCAGAATCTGGGCAGACCCAGAAGTCAGGTCTCAAGACATGAACACTTTTGCATGAATGCTTTAGAGGGACCACAACACATTTTCTGTAACATTTCTTTGAATCACAAAACAATCAGCTTAAGAGGTAAATGAAATCTTAGAAATCATATAACCAGCACCAGAATTTCAGATAAAACAGCAACACAGGGGGCACTGTCAGAAGGTTGTTGAGGAAAGATATTAATAACTAATACCCTTAATTTTGCCAGGTAAGGGTATGAATAAATAAAAGTACCATCTGATTTTGTTACCATTTCATAAGAGAAAAGACATTCTAATAGCAATGAATTAGAACAGACATAATCTCACAATTTAAAACTACTTAGGTATAGCTTCATGAAAAATTCTTTATGCTATTTTCCTTTAATTTCCATTTGCCCACAGATCAGTAAAAATCCTGTCAGGGACCAACAGTCCACAATGTTCTTTCAAACAACATTTGGGGAGGAAGGCCAACCCTCTCATTTCATAGATCAAAAAGTGGTAATGTGCCAAATTTCAATTATTTTCCAAGGTAACCAGTTAGTTCAGTGTTGTTTTGACTATACTTGCTAAATTAAGTTTTGGATAACATAAAATGCTTTCCCCATTGAGGTTAACCTTGACAAAAACCACATTCATTCTTAATTAATTATCCCTCTCTCTATGGCCACTCTGAGATTTGCCAATAACATCTCAGAATGGGTCCCACATATCATACATCACATATTGTGTCTCAAGAAATAAAAATTGTAACTTAATTTCTACTGTGATTTTTGTTTAAGCATTTCCCTCTTTTTATATTGGTAAATATGTTTTGAAAATTGTACATACAAGGAAAAATAAGAAAAAAATCACTCTGCAAATCCCTCATATCCCAAGTATGTATAAAACTGAGAAACTACAGTTCAAAATGTACCTCATTATAAGTTTACAGCCATTTTCCATTTTCCTCTCTTTCCCCAAATGTTTATACAATTTCTCTGTCTCTATTTTCAGCTATCTTTTTTCTTTTTATTTTTTTTAAGAGGGAGAAAGAGGGGGGAGGGGAGAGATAAGATTAATTTCATTTATTTTTTCATCTGGTTTTTGTTTTTCTGACAGTTGTGTATGTGGTGCTGGGGTTCATACCCGGGTCCTCACACATGCCAGGCAAATGCTCTATCTCTGAGCCACTATTCCAGCCCCTATTCTCAGTTATCTTAATAAATTGTATCCCATATTTTTATTTTTGTCTATAAATTCTGTCTTCTACTCACCCCATTCCAATCTATTCATGTTTTCTTCTTAGCTTAAAATTTCCTCTTTAGCACTAAAGTGAGTAAATTATCTTATTCTTGTGTGTCAGTGACTGATCAGAACCTATTACTTATTTTGACATTTCTCACTATTTCTCCTTCTTCAACTGTAAGAGGCTTCAGTTATTTGAAATATGGCTAAAACATGAGAAAAGGAGCCATTAAATTTTATGTCTCTTTCTGGATAAAAATAAGAGAGCAAAAATTTATAATACATCAATTTAAGCCACAAATGTGTCCACCTGTTCAAATAGGACACCCATAAAACTGGTGCTTGTCACTGGAATGAAAGGTTATTCTCATATATTTTGCTGATAAAATTCTGACCCTAAAATTATCTGGTGCTGGCTTAGTCCATTTTCTGTTGCTATAACAGAATACAGCAGACCTGGTAATTTATAAAGAAAAGAGTTTTTTCCCCTCACAGTTCTGAAGGCTGGGAAGTCAAATATCATGCTTCCAGCATCTCATGAGGTCCTTCCTGCTGTGTCAACACGTTAGAGGGCATCCCATAGGGAGAGCAAGTCTGTGAGCTCAGGTATCTTTTCCTCTTGGTATAAAGCCACTAATCCCATCATGGAAGCCCCATCCTCATGACCTCATCTAACTCTAATTACCTCTCAAAGGGTTCATCGCCAAGTACCATTGACATCTGAATTTGGGGACCAATTTTCCAACCCTTGAACTTTTAGAAGATACCTCGAACCATAGCAAATAACTAAGTGGGTAGTTAATATATAACCAATTTTGTTCCCTTTATTTAGATATCAAAAAAGCAGTTGAGAAGAAGAAGGTGGTGTTTGGGGGCACTTTTGAGGTTAGGTGGAAGGGACAAGACTTAAGTGATTCATTCAGTGCATTAGTTTATTAGGGAGGGCTGCCAGAACAAAGTGCCACTGAAGGCTTGGCTCAAACAACAGAAGCCAGAAGGCCAAGTTGCAGGTGCCAGCAGGTGGACTTACTTTGGGGTCTTCATCTTGTGGACAGCCTCCTGCAGCCTCTTCACATGGTGTTTTCCCCTGTGCATGCACAACTCTGGAGTCGCTTGAAAGGCCCTATCTTGAAGTCTTGCACATTCTGAGGTACTAAGGGCTAGGGTTTCAATTCAGGAGTTATGAAGGGACATGATTCAGACCATAACAGATATTAATATAGAAAATTGGAGTATCCCTTTTGTTTGGTCTCATTCTAGGCTTTTCCTACAAAATTGGTTAAATAAATCCCCTGAGATTAATGGGGACTCACCTAGTCCTCAGTGAGGGAGATTAAAACCTCTGTGGCGTTCAAAGATGGACACCTAAGAACAGGATTTGGCTCCATAGTGACTTGAAATAAACCTTTAGTGAGTAGAAAGATCGCCTTCCTTAGAAAGAAGAATGACCAATTGAGACTTTTACTCCTTTATCCTATGTTTCTTTACAATCTTTGGGAAAGCAAAGGATTTCTACAAAAAGACAGCAAGTACTATATGTAGACATGTGCTTTCTCAGAGTGCAGATAGTTCCAGTAATACTAATTGAAATTTATTGGACCTTTACTCAACCAGAAACCGTGGTAAGTACTTTATGTGATTACTCACTTAACTCTGACAACTTTTTGATGAAGTGGGCGTTAATATCCACTGTTTCTACAGTTGTGATAACTGAGCTGTGGAGGTCATCAGAGCTGTGACCAAGGTGGATTTAAATCCAATCCCAGATCCTCAAACTAGAGGGCCCGTGCTTTAAGCCATCCCATGCTGTACGTGTTAATCAAGATAATGAATATAAGTAGCTCAGCATATATCTGTTTAAGGGCTCAATAAAAATTTCATATTACTTTCAATGAAAAAATGATGTTGCTATAGTTTGGATCTGGAGTACCCTTCAAATGCCCATGTATTAGAGGTGGTGCTTAGTGGGAGGTCTTTTGATTGTTGGGATTGCACCCTTAAAGGGAGCAGTGGGATCCTGGTCTCTTTCTTATCTTCTTCCTCCTCCTTTTTTGTATCCTTCCCACGAGGAGAATGACTTTGTGCTGCCTCATGCTCCCCATTATGATATGCTGCCTCACCAAAGGCCACAAATCAATGAGCCAACCAACCATGGACTGAAATCTCCAAAACCTTACACCAAAATAAACCACTTCTCTTTATAAGCTTATTATCTCAGATATTTGTTATAGCAATGGAAAACTGACTAACACAAATATTAGTGAATGCAGAAATATTGCAAAGCATTCTAGAGCTTATTGGATTTTCTGAGTGTAAGTTAATCCTCTGATAGTCACAGACCCTGAATTCCTTGAGAGCAGGCCCTGTTTGTTATTTATTTATTGTAGCCTGGGAATCTGGGAAGACATGCCTTGTATATCACGGAGCACTTAAAAATATATATGCTGAATTAAGGATGAATTTACTTATTGAACTGATTGGACTGATCATATATATTAAATGAAGCCTATTTTTTTAAAAAATGGAGTCTTTTAATTTTTTTGTTTTTTTATTTTTATTTATTTATTTTTTAAATGGAGTCATTTAAAAAACAGATTTTTTTTTAATTGGTCAGGCTTGGTGGCACATGCCTGTAATCCCAGCAGCTCAGGAGGCAGAGGCAGAAGGATTGCAGATCAAAGCCAGCCTCAGACACTTAGTGAGGCCCTAAGCAACTTAGCAAGACCCTGTCTCAAAATAAAAAATAAAAAGATCTGGGGATGTGGCTCAGTGGTCCCTGGATTCAATCCCAGGCATAAAAAAACCACAAAAAACCAAAAAAACAAAAAACAAAAAACAAAAAAACCACCACAGAAAACCAAAAACCAAAAACCAAAAACCCCAAAACATTTTATTGGTGCATATACATATAATTATGTATAATTATATATCATAGTAGAATTTGTTATTATAATTTTGCATATGTACACACTATAACAATATAATTTAGTGGAATTCACTCCCCAGTACCCTCCTCCTTCCCCTGCTTCTCTTGGTCTCACTCCCTCTACTCTGCTGGCCTCCCCTTCATTTTTATGAGCTCCCTCTTTCCCCATGATTTCCCCTCTATCTTCCACAAGAGAAAACACAGGACTCTTGACTTTCTGAGTGAGTTGGATGAAGTCCTGATTTAATCTAGCGCCCTTGCCCCTCGGCACCTGAGCTACATATTTAAAACAAAGATCCACACAATCCCAAGACCTTGTAAGAATGGCAGAATACTTAGAATTATTTTCTTATTTTTAATAATATGCTCCTCAAGTTGTGTTGGAGCCTTATACAGCACATAGTGGGCTGACCCCACCCTTTAAACTTTTTTATTTTTAAAGTTTTTATTTTTTGTTTCTTTTTCATTATACATAACATTAGAATTCATTTGCCATAATTAAAGAGCATGAAATATAATTTCCTCAAATTCAGTCCCCAGTATTTCCCCTTTCCCTTTCCTCCTCCCTCTCCCTGTTCCCTTCTGTTCTTTTTGGTATTTACTTTGAGATTTCTTTTTCTTTTTCTTTTTAGTGTCTTGTGGCTGTACATGATAGTGAGATTCACTGTGGTATATTCATGAATGGACACAGGAAAGTTAGGTCAGATTATTCACTCCCCTATTCTTCCCTTATACCATCTCTTCTCACTCTTCCTCAGTCCCCTTCATCCAGCCCAAATGGACCTCCTTCTATTTTGATGGAATTTCCCCACCCTTTCCATCTCCATCACTTCCTCACAGTGAGGAAGAAGGGGAGAGAGAGAAAAAAGAGAGAGAGAGTCAGAAGAGAGGAGAAACAGAGAGAAAGAGAATCAGTTTTATTTAGCTTTTCATGTGGCTTTCATTGGTCCAACACTTCATTATGTATGTGGTGCTGGGGTTTGAACCTGCATCCTCGCACATGCCAGGTAAGTGCCGCAACTGCTGAGCCACTGCTCCAGTTCTATGATGCCATTCTTGTTGAAGGCTGAGGAATACTCCATTGGGTACACATACCACATTTTCTTTATCCAATCATCGGTTGAAGGGCACCTTGATTGGTTCCATAGCCTGGCTATTGTGAATTGTGCTGCTGTAAACATTGATATGACTGTGTCACTATAGTACACTGATTTTAGATCTTTTGGATACATACTGAGGAATGGACTAGCTGGATCATGTGGTGATTCATTCCTAGTTCTTTGAGACATCTCCATACTGCTTTCCAAAGTGGCTGCACTAACGAATGCACCTTTCCCCCACACTCTCACTAACATTTATTATTATTTGTATTCTTGACAATTGCCATTCTGGTTAGAGTGAGATGAAATCTCAATGTTTTGATTTGCATTTCCCTGAAATGCTGAAGTTGTTGAACATTTTTTTCATATATTTGTTGGCTATTTGTATTTCTTCTTCTGAGAAGTGTCTGTTTAGTTATTTTGCCCATGTATTAATGGGTAATTTGACTTTTTGATGCCAATTTTTCTGTGTGTGTGTATATATATATGTATATATGCATGTATATATTCTGGATATTAATGCCCTATTTGAAGAGCAGGTGGCAAAAATCTCCCAGTCTGTAGATTTCATCTTCATGTTCTTAATTACTTCCTTTGCTGTGCAGAAGGTTTCAATTTGATGCCATCTCACTTACTGATTTTTGATTTTATTTCTTGTGGTTTAGGAGTCTTGGTAAGGAAGTTGGTTCCTGTGTTGACGTGTTGGAATTTACGTCTACCTTTTCTAGCCGATGCAGATTTCAGGTCTAATTCCTAGGTATTTGATCCACAATGAGTTGACTTTTGCTCAGGGTGAGAGATAGGAAGGAGACAGGTTTCATTCTTCTACACATGGATTTCCAGTTTTCCCAGAATCATTTGTTAAAAAGGTTCTTTTCTCCAACATGTTTTGGCATGCTTGTCTAGTATAACTGTATGTATGGGTTTATCTCTGTGTCTTCTAATGCATTGGGTTTCATGCCTGGTTTGTGCTAGTACCATGTTTTTGTTATTATTATAGCTCTGCAGTATAATTTTAGGTAGGGTATTTTGATGCCTATAACATCACTCTTTTTGCTCAGTGTTGCTTTGGCTAGTCTCAGTTTCTTAGTTTTCCAAATGAATTTTAGAATTGCTTTTTCTAGTTCTGTGAAGAATGTCATTGGCAATTTGATAGGAATTGCTTTGACCCTGTATAATTCTTTTGGTAGCGTGGCCATTTTAATAGTATTAATCCTGCCTATCCAAGAACATGGGGGGTCTGTCCATCTCCTAATGCCTTCTTCAATTTCTTTTTTTTTTGAAATTTATTTTATTTTATTTTATTTTATTCAGAAATTTATTTGTTGAGCAAACAAGCTTCTAATGAAATAATATAATATATATATTCTGTACTTTTCATTATAGAGATCCTTGACATGTTTTGTTAGATTAATTCTTAAGTCTTTTTCTTTTCTGAGGTTATTGTGAATGGAATAGTTTTCCTAATTTATTTTTCAGTAGGTTCACTATTGGAGTGTAGGAAAGTGATTGATTTATGACTATTGATCTTGTATCCTTACTACATTACTAAAATTGCTCATCAGCTCTAGAAGTTTTCTGGTAGAATTTTTGACCTTTTAAATCTAGGCTGATCCCACCCTTAATCAATTGAAGAAAATACATTTAAATTGTTTCAAGAAAGCTATAAAATACTTGGTTCTTGGTGGAATCAACAATTTTGACATCAATTCTAATTAATAAAATGTAGGATATTGATCATTTTTATCATTAGCTTTTCAAAAACTATGGTATATGTATATACCAGGAGTTCTACTCAGCAATGAGAAACAATGAAATTGCAGCCTTTGAAGGTAAATGGATGGTGATGGAAACAGTCATGCTGAGCAGTTAGCCAAACCCAGAGAGTCAAGGGTCGAGAATGTCTTCACGTATCTGTGGAGGCTGGAGCTAAACCCAGGCCAGTGTGAAAGATAGTCATTCTCATGTATTAGACCCAACAAAGGGGTAGCAACACATAATCTAGGGCAACCATAGATAGGTATGAGGAAAGAGGGGGAAGGGGACAGGTGAGGGAAGGGAGAAAGAGGGAGAATAGGGAGGGATCTAGGGGGTAATTCTGATTTAAGAATATATGCATATCATATTGTTACTTTATATGTATTTATGATTATGCAATAACTCAATTCCTTAATAAAAATTTAAAAAAATGAAAAGGAGCTAGAGATATGGTTCACTGTTAGAGCAACGTGGGTTCAGTCCCCATTACTGACAATATAAAAGATGACACAGATTTAAGAATTTTTTCAATAACAATATTTCATTAACAATACTTTTTTTCATTTGTCATGTCACTCATGGAAATGAACTAATCGAAACAATTGGTTAATGAACAGATTAAGGGTCACCTTTTTTCCATTCTCTATGATCTCTTTAAAAATAATTCAGAGTGAAAAAAATAGGGGCTGAGGATGTAGCTCAGTAGTCCAATGCTTGCCTGGCATGAGTTCAATTGCAAACAATGGGGCAGGAGAACCCAACTATGTGAAATAATAATGTTTGTTGTTTGAAAAAAATCATTATTTTTCTTATTTATTTTGAAATGTCAGGGATCAAACCTAGGGTCTTGTACATGAGGCAATTGTTCTATCACTGAGCTATACCCCCAGTCCTTACATTTTTATTTTGAAAATAATATTTTGGGTTATGATAACTGCCTTTTCCAAAGATGGTTATTCTTACATATCATTTCTAAAATAATTTTGTAAGTTGTTTATTTAAATGCCTAAATAAAAAGAGAGAGAGAGAGAGAGAGAAAGAAAGAAAAAGAAAACCTGGTCCAAAGTAGCTTCATTGTCTTGTTCCAGGACATAAGAGTGGTACACAGCAGTACCAAGTCTCCAGTCCCTGATGTGCATTATTTTCAGGTCTTGAAATGGTAATATTTGAATAAGACATATAACAGTTTCAGCACAGTTCAAATGTTCAGAGCTAAGTAATATTTTGTAGACACTTCGTGTGCACAAACATCTGAACATCTTTTATAATTCTCAATTGTTTTCTCAAGGACAAATTTTATTGAGATTGCTCGCATTTGTAAATTAAAAGAAAGATTGAAAAAGAAGATTGGAAGAAGTTAATTACTATGTTAATTAACATAACATAATAATTTTATGCTCTTCAACAAATCTTTTTAAATAATTATATTTAAAAAAACTTCTGGATAAGATGGTGTGGTAAGCAATTGCAGCTAGCATCCTGAGTGGACTGAGGTCAGTATTCCTGTTGAACTGTGAAGTTGCAACAGGGGAACCACCGGGAACTAGAGTGTATGTCACCAACTTGGTGTCCCCAAGTCTTCTGTGTGGTTGTTTTAAGGCTGTGGTGATAAAACTTGAGTTCCTTGAGTACCTAATTCTCATCATGCACTGAGCAGTCTCTGTGGAACTGTCAGTGTTGGTGGTGGAGGGCAGGAGGGCAGGGCTGGCACAGAGGAAATCGCTGTGATAATTACCTAGGTATGTAAAGGACTCTCTCGGCCACCACAAAACCCACCTTGAAGAATAGATTGCTGTCTGGAATGAACAGGAACACCAGGAACAACAAACCCACTAAAACCTCCTTGTGCTCCAGTCTCAAGAAACACAGTAGTGAAGGACAAATTAATTTTGGTATAATTCTACTTCGATCAGTAGTTAACCATTTTTAATTTTCAATTCTCAATGAAGGAGTATGAATAAACCACAGCATGTGAACCTTCTCATCTGCGAGCTGAGTTTGTCACATAAAACCCCAGGCTAGGATGGCTGGTCTGTCAAAACACCCATAGAAGCCGGCCACACTTTTGCCACTGAAACATCTGATGTTGGCACAGTGCGGCCTGTGACCATTGCTCCTTGCTCTGGGCTGGCTCTGCGGCAACCTTACTTCTTGGTTTTGGCCCTTTTCTGATTCCCTGTCCCTGCAGGCAACTCAGGACAGTTCAGGGAGCAAAGCTGCTGGGTAAAATCCAGCACACAGGCACCAGAGAAAGTTTAATTATGTACTCTCAAAAACAGAATGCATTTAAGTGACAAGAACAACATCAGCAACAACATCCACCATAGCATAGAGGAAGTGATGTAAGATCTGAGTCATCAGTGAGCAGGATCACTTAAGCGTGAGTTTCTTCTCCTTCTCTTCCTCCTTCTCCTCCTCCTCCTCTTACTCCTCCTCCTCCTTCTACCCAGGACCTTGTGTACACTATGCAAGTGCTTTACAACTGAGCTAAGCCTTTAACCTGCACAATTTCATAGCATTTCTTAAATTAAGCTAGTAATTATGTATATTTTCCATGAAAATGTTTTTGAAATAAAATATTACAATAATTCATTAAACCGATAAAGAACTTTTCTCTACTATAGTGTATATTAATTTCTAAAGTTTTTTTGTCACACAATAACAAAATTTACTGATTATTACTCATAGTATGTTGTAATGGACACAAAAAATACTTTGTAGTGTATGCAATGTAAAAGGACTTGAAGGAAGGTCTGTTTAAAATAGACTTACACATGCTGTATGGTATTATTGTTTCTTTTTAAAACGTTTTTTTAAAAAATTTTTAATTTTATTTTTTATTAAGAAGTTGAGTTGTTGTACAAATATACATGCATATAAAGTAATACAAAATAATAATATGATATGCATTTGATCCTAATACAGACTTACCCCCACATTGCCTACACCCCAGTCTCTTGATTCTTCAGTATTTCTTCCCATAGATTATAAGTTTGTATATATATGATTTATATATATTATATATGTATATATGTTTATATATGTATATATGTGTGTATTACATACATATATATATATATATGATTGTGCATTTTCCAGAATTAAGTGATTGCATAAGTAATATTTGTCTTTTCAGGGGGAGTAAAGATTATGTTACATTGTTGATTGTCTCCCTAGATTCCTCCCCTGTTTTCACTCAGTACCCCCACCACTCACCTCTCCCCTAGATTAAGTATTGTTATGCCGTTGATCGGTCTAGAACAAGAGCTTGAGTACCTTTTACCCAAGCCTGGATTTTATTCTACCCTTGAAAAATGAGGGAAAATATTTGACTCTTGAATCTCTGAGTGTGGCTTATTTTGCTCAGCATTCTTTCTTCCATTGACATCCATTTACCTTCAAATGCTGCAATATAGTTGTTTCTAATAGATGAGTAGAACTCCATTCATTCAGTGAAGGGCATCTGGGTTGATTTCATAATTTAGCTGTTGTAAATTCAGCTGCTATGAACATTGATTTTTGCTGCGTCACTGTAATGTTCTGATGCTAGCTCTTCTGGGAAAATACACAGAAGAGGGATAGCTGGGTCACACGGTGAATCTATCCCTAATTTTTTATGGAGTTGCCACACAGATTTCCAATCTGCAGTTGTACCAACAATTGTACCAATCTGCAGTTCCACCAAAAATGTACTAGTGTTCCTATGTCCCCACGAGCACTCCAGCATCTGTTATTGTTTATATTCTTCATCTTTGCCAATCAGACTGGAGTGAGATGAAATCTTAATGTAGTTTTGATTTGCATTTCACTGATTACTAGTGGTTTAGAACATTTTCTCATGTTTTCATTGGCTTGCTCAAGTTCCTCCTCTGAGAAGTTTCTGTTTAGCTCTCTAGGCCACTTATTGATTGGACTGTTATGTTTTTAATATTAAGTTTTTTGAGTTATTTGTAAATTTTGGATATTGGTCCCCTGTTGGAGGAATCACAGGCCATAATTATGTCCTAATTTGTAGGTTCTCTCTGACAGTTTTGACCAATTCCTTGGCTGAGCAAAAGCTTCTTAATTTAATGGTATCCCGCTCATTAATTCTAGACTTTAATTCTTTCCCTTTGGGAATCTTGTTGAGAAAGTTTTTCTTTTTTGTCATCTGTATGCTCAAGTTTACTCAGCCTATCCTCACTGTCAGGAGTTCTTTCTTCCAGAGGTGAGGTTCTGTTTTCTATGGAAATTAGTCTTTTATTAAATTCATCCATCATTCCTCTGATGTGATTGACTTAAGATTTTAGTGATGTTACTTCCTTTTACAGGATTTCTATTTCTTTGAGAATAAAGTTTTTCATCTCTTGAGTTTTCTCACTTAGTTCCTTCATTAAATCTTGTTTTAGTTCACTGTTCTTTTCGGTAATGAGTTTGTTGATAATTTCTTCTTGGTTTTCATCCTGCTCCCTGTCAGTGAGCTCCTTGGCAGGGGAGGTGTGGGTTTGAAATGAACCTTTTCTAGTTTGATTACTCATTTTCTCTGACTTGAGTTTCTTGATGGCCTGTGCAGCTGCTGGGTGGATTGGCTTGGCTCCAGTCATGGTCCTCAGTGGTGGGTGTGTTAGGAACGTCTGCAGGTCCAGGGCTAGATGACTCTGTTTTTAAAAAGTTTAATGAGAAAACAAGCTAGAAGTTTTTACATTATAATTTTCAAATTTTCTTAAAAAATGTAAAGTAGTCTATTACTATTAATAATTATAAAAGAATAAGAAAAGGATTTTAAAAATAGAAACAGGACTCTAATACCAATACAAATACTTTAAGTATACAAAGTAAAAGATTATAAACATTTTGGGACATTTGCCATCTGGATTTTATTAAAACCTTTGTTTTACTGACTACAACATAAACAGTAATAAAACTTCAGAGTGATTCCATATGATCTGGACAGTTTCCCTAAAACAATTAATAGTCTGTAAGTAATTCTCTCATTATTCATCCTTTAGACAAAGAAGGAAAGAAAAGAAAAAATAGTATACATAACAGACTTCAACTCAAATGGAGACACTAAAAACTAATATTCTTATAACCTAATAAAATAAAAAAGGTGAAAAAAGAGCAAATTCATTTTATTTAAAATCTGCAAATTTTTGTACTTTAGATTATAATTTGAGTAAAAAAGTTACATTATAAATTGAGAACTTAAAGTATATAATAAAAAATGAATAAACATTCACAAGAATCCTGTGACTTCAAAAGCAGGTATTTCTTGCTAATATTTAAAATGAATGAAAGTGCATGTTTTATAGTGTGTTCTGTATTGACCCTGAGCTTATAATCATGTAGCTCATTGATATTCTCTTTTTTTCTCTTTTTATAGATGCATTTTTACGTTTTGGAGATGGCTAATTATCTGTTTTAACTCTTTTCAAACATTTAAATACATGTGGTACTTGCAATTGAACCCAAAGGGGCTCTACCACTGAGCTACATCCCCAGCCCTGTTAAACTATTTTTGCGGTAGTGGGTGTAAAAATCAGAAACACTGGTATAAATTCAGGTGCAGGTGATCAAAAAGGTGGCCAGACCTAAGGGTGGCTGAGCAAGACCCTTTATTGGGATTGGCGACTCCCAGGCCAAATTCACCTACGCTGCCATAGTGAGGGCAAAAAGGGGAAGTGATGAGTGGGAAGGGGAAATGTAAAGCAGGGGAAAATGGTGCTAGGTCCCGTTGGGCAGTGGCTTTATATTCCAGGGTAGAGGAGGGAAGTTGATGGGCATGGCCTTTTGGAGATTGGCTGGTGAATCCATCAATCATCAGATGTTTATCAGACACCATTGGAGCTTGTCTGCCAGCATCTGATTGGTTGTTCTTATTGCACACAGCTGCCTGATACCCTGCCCCCAGCTGCCTGGGAATCAACCTAATATCCCGACTTTTTGGTGATACAGGGCTTCGATTTCAATCTGGCTACTTCCTGCTTTTTATGGGCCTTTGTGGGGAGGGGAAGGTTTGGGTGTTGGTTTGGTGAGAAGGCGGCTGTAAGGGTGCAAGAGCATTTGTTTGTATGTTATTTTAGCAAACCTCACTTATACGGCTTTGGGAAAATCTGAAGAGACAGGAAGCAATTATTAGAAGGAGTCCAATCACGTATATGGGGGTAAGGATGGGGATCAGTCAGGTGACAAGAGTAGAGTTTAGCCATCCTGGCAAAGGGTCATCTGATTGAAGCTGCATAAGTTTGTTTTGCTGAGACCTCTGAGAGTTTTGACATTTTTCTTGACTAGATCAGTTTCATTGATATAATAACAGCATTCCTCTTTTTGGAATAGGCAAGTTCCTCCTTTGTTGGCTGTCAGGAGATCTAGTGCTTGGCGGTTCTGTTTTGAAACTTGGGCAATAGATGTTATTTGTCTTTTTAGGGAGGCTAGGGAGGCAACAGATGCCTCAACTGCCTCTTGGAGTTGCTGTTCTAGTTTCTCGGTGGCAGTGACTGCATAACCAAATCCCCCTGCTCCTCACCTGGAGGCCACGAGTGAGGAGGCTAGGGAGAGTCCGACTACCATTGGTAGAAAAATGGCCCGTTTTGCCCTAGGGGGAGAATTTTGAGCAAGCCAAATTAATTCGTCTTCACTATATAGTGTCAGCTGAGGAACTAGGGTGGAGGGCATGCAAAAGGCAAAGGGTATATTGGAACTTAAGCTTTTTGTCAGGGTGCCATTACACCAAAAAAAGAATCCTGGAGGAGCAAATATTGAAGAAGACACATGTATGGTTTGGTTGCAAGGTACTGAGATAAAGGAACTGTAGCAGTAAGAAAAATTCTTTGAAGAGTTTTGAAAAAGGGGAACCCCCTCTAAGGGTGGAGAGGGGGTCCTTTGAGGTGCTGAAGAAGTGTTAAGGGGGGCATCAATAGGAATGGCAGTCAGGGGGGTCCAGTCCAAACCTGCACTGAGGAAGCAGTCTGAGATGTTGTTGACTTTGGATAAGGTGAGGAGTTGAAGACCTCAACATATCAGGGTGAGCCATGAGAAAGGATTGGCTCTGGGATGGGTAGCTGCATCGATTTGATGTTCAAGTTGTTCTTCTGCTTCTGAAAGGTTATATGAATTTGAGTAAGTACCTGCATATAAATTCTTCAGATTTTGATTGAAGCTGAGGAAAGCTTGGCCCATCCCCAAGAATAAAATTTACCATTGACACCAGAGACCCATTTTGGGTCCCATGGGTCCTTAATAGTCAATTGGGCATGTTCCCGGATTTCATAGCAAGGCTTGTCTAGAAAGCATTTCTGACATGAGTTATAGGGACATCCCCTATAGGTGTCAGGCTGTTGTTTACAAAAGTCCTCAGTCTGGTCTGCTGGAAAGCACAGCATAGCAGTGCACAAGGACTAGTAAGGAACTTGACTAAATCTGATGATGATGTTAAGAGTGACCACACTATCACAGCCAGTAGAAGAGCATTCATCTTGACTTACAAACTGAGAGTGGGAGATCCCATCTTGTTGCCATGACCCTGGACATAGAAATGCCACCTGTAGTCTGAGGTAGAGGCTTGAGAAAGGTTAATGAGTAGTAAGAAAAATAGGGGGTTGGCGAGGGATCTTGAGTTTGGTGGGCACCAGTGTGGTGGAAGTCCAGAGCTGGGTATCTGTGAAGGACACTTTTTTATGGCAAGAGATATGGTACCAAGGGAAGTGGCCTAAAAGTTTGGCCACTGTTGGGGTGGTAAGTATAACTCTATGGGGTCCAGTAGAGCAAGGTTGCAGCAATTAAGGGTGTAGTTCCCAAAGGAAAACTGTGTCACCTGGTTGAAGAGAGACAGCAAAAAATTCAGGTTGAGTTCTGGCTGGAGAAGAGGTGGTGGACGGCATGGAGAGACAGTGGTCTGTGTGTTCCCTTAGGATTTTGTGTAAGAGTGGGATAGGACAGATAGGATGCCAGGGGGTGAGGAGTGACAGGGAAGTTTTGGTTGATTAGGAAAGGGTACCCATAGAGTAGCTCAAAGAGGCTGAGGCCTGAGGGGGCCCTAGGGGTTGCTCAAATTTGAATAAGGGCCAATGGAAGGAGATTGGGCCAGGAGAGCTTGAGTTAAATAGTCAGTTTAGTAAAATGATCCTTGAGAATGCTGTTAGCCCTTTGAACCTTACCTGAGGATTGGGGTTGATAGGGGATGTGGAGTCTCCAGTTAATGTTGAGGCCTTTGGAGACTAGCTGAACAACCTGAGATGTGAAGGCTGGACCGTTGTCTGACTGAATGGATACAGGAAGACCAAATCTGGGAATGATCTGCTCAATAAGGATGGAGGCCATGGTGTCTGCAGTCTCCGTGGAGGTGGGGAAGGCTTCTATCCAGGCTGAAAAAGTATCAATCAAGGTAAGTAGGTAATGGAGCTTTTTGTGTCTTGGCATGTGGGTGAAGTCAATCTGCCAATCTTCACCTGGCTAGTGGCCCCTCATCTGATGTGTTGGGAGCTTGGATTTGAAGCCCCTTTGTGTGGAAACTGTGGAGCAGACAGGGCAAGCAGAGTGGACCTGCTGGAGAATAGCTCTCATTCATGGGAGATAAAAGAGGGGTTAGAGAAACTGCAGGAGAGGCTTGGAGCCAATATGAAGAGAGCTGTGAATGTCCATCAGCAAGTTGTAAGCTTGCTGTTTGGGCAAGGCAATCTGTTTCCCCAGGAAAAATCCAGCCATCATCCCCAAAATGGCCACCCTGAGTTATCAGGTCCTTCTGTTCCTAAGAGTGACTGAGCAAGACCCTTTATTGGGATTGGTGACTCCCAGGCCAAATCCACCTACACCACCATAGTGAGGGCAGACAGAGGAAGTGATGAGCAGGCTGGGGAAATGATGAGCATGGGAAAATGGCACTCAACCCCCTTCTGGGCAATGGCTTTGTAGTCTGGGGTAGAGGAAAGAAGTTGATGGGCATGGCCTTTCGGAGATTGGCTGGTGGATCCATCAATCATCAGGTGTTTGCAAGATGCCATTGGGGCTTGTCTGCCAGCGTCTGATTGGTTGTTCTTTTTGTGTACAAGCTGTCTGATACCCTTCCCCCAGCTGCCTGGAATCAACCTAACACTGGGGATTGAACCCAGGGGCATATTACTCCTGAACTACATCCCAGATCCCCTTTTAAAAGTATTTATTTTGAGATAAGGCTTCACTAAGTTGTCCAGGCTGGCCTTGAACTTGTGATTCTTCTGCCTCTGGGATCACAAGCATGGACACCATGCCCAGAACAAGTTAAAAAACTTTTTACAAAAGCATTAGTGTATTTTCCTAAAGAGATTAACTGACTATAGCACACTGTCATTATTAACCCTAAGAAATAACAATGAAGAGTGTAGGTATAAATATTGTCAGATCAAGCCATTGTTCCTGTCCCTGGGCAATGTTTCCCTAATGAGCCCCCTCCCTGCCCCTCATGTTTATCAAAGGACAGCTTCCACCAGGGATCTGCAAGAGACATTTCTTTCCCATCACAGGATCACACCTTCTGGCGGACCAGAGCCATTTTCCTTACTCTGGTGGGCCTGCAGGTCCTTCCACAGAGCCCCAGGAGCCTAAGAAGCCACCTGGCTGGGAGGATCTTAATTTTTGAGGTGGGGTCAGATGAGAGCAGCTGCCAACCTCCCTGCCTCTTCCTCACTCACCAAGCCTCTGCCACGAGCAGGATACTGAAGGTACTCACAATGCCAAGGACACACAGATGGGGAGAGTCAAGAAGAGCCCAGCCTTCCCCAGAAGACTGATGTGGAAATTGGAAAATCACAACATGTGGGGTCATTTGTTCCTCTATGAGATTCTTCAGGAACTGCACAGTCACTATTTTCCTCACCACAATCATGGCAGTTGTAACCATACACGTGTCTCTGGATCTGCTGTCTTGAACATCTGTCTTCCACCTTCCCTGGTAGCTGATAGCTCCATAAGCACAGGGTTCACTGGTACATGACTTGTGCCTCTGCTATTGCTCTGTGCTCAACAGATACTAAGAAATATTGGTTGAATAAGTCAATAAATGAGCAAATGTGTTGGTCAAGACAGAAAGTTGTATGGGAGAATGGGGAAGAGTAGAGAGGAATTTCTGGTAGAGATGGCAATATGGGCTTAAAAAATGAATAAATATTTACACAACAAAAAGCCTAAGGGTGGTGGGAAGAGTAGGAGTTTTCTGGGGAGAAGGTATGAATATACAAGCAAGAAGATATCAAATGGCATATAACATATTCAAGAGCCACCCCATACATCTGGAGTACAAAATGCAAGGGAAGAGTGGCAGGAAGTAAGACTAGCCATTGGGAGGGGCTTCTTTATTTGCTGTAGAGTTGACCTTTACCTGGAGGCCATAGGAAATGACTGAAGGGGTCCACGGGCAAGCAGGATCAGGGATCATTGTCCACCCTTGAGATGTGGTCCAGTGCTGTCTCGGGCAGATTCTTCAGCCATTTAATTCTCAAGGTGCCTCGTTGAGGAGATGAGAGGAGTAAGGTGCAGGCTGACAGCTCAGCTTGGGGGCTGGGTCCACCGAGGCCTTTCTGACAGCCTGTGCTATCTGAGTTCTGAGGCTGTCAGGGGGCCTCTCCCTTACTGGATGTACACCTACAAACTTCAACGTGTGCAGGCCTTGCTCCCTACTTCTAACAAGGCGTACAGATCCAAAAAGACATGAACTCAGCCTGCATACCTCTTTATTTAAAAATTATCCCACCCGAGATCGTGGTGAACTATCTACATTCCAAGCTAATTTGGAAAACAATGATAATCACAAATGAATCTTTAACCAAAGCTTCAACTGTCCATATTGTTAATTTTCTTCCCTTTCTCTGATCAGCTTAGATAGAAGTAAAATATTTAAGAAAATATTTCTATAAAATACAAGTTGATCTGCCAAACAGAACATCAGAAACTTAGGGGGAAAATGGTTTTTTTCACTAGGAAAAGACTCAATTTCCTAGGGTAAGAAAAACTAGGAAGATAGCCTAATTTTGGATCTTGGATTAACAGATATAACAAAATGTGCTAGATAATGTACAGTTTATTTCAATCAGTTTTAGATGGAACTCAGAGACAATCAAGTACCAGTACGAGGGAATTGGGGATGTTTTGCAAAGGAAGTAGTCTAATTTTCAAAGAAACTAAGTTAATTTTTAGGAAAAGTGTCCAATGGTTACAGATTTATTCATAATTACGCAAGGTGTGGAAATAGAAATTAGAATTAAAGTGGCTGATAATACAACTACTAATGGCATGCATTAACAAACTCCTGACCAACTGTGTGACTTCAGGAAAAGTATTGCTTTGTACTTTAATTGGACGATCACTTAAGAATAAAGGTGTTGATCTGACCTATCCCATTGCAGAGCAAACTTATGAAGTCAAGATCTGGAATATTAATACATTCCCTGTGGCAGGTGTTACTGGGCTTGATTTTCCTTTTCTGGCTTGGGAAGATACAGAAAAGCATCCTCCTGAGCTGCAAAGAGGTAAATCTCTTCTAACACTCCTATGACAGTCTCCAAGGTGACCGACTATAAGCCCAGAGCTCAGTCACACATCTGACCAAACTGCTAATGGAAAAACAGCAGCCTTTCTCATGCCATTAATCACCGCAGATAAAGCCCAGCTTTGGGGCCAGATGTTACCTGGAAGCTCCTCACTGTCCCTTCCTCTTCCCCCTCTCAGCTCAGCTTCTAGTGTATGGTGCACAGCTGAGGAAACAAAGATACATACGGATATCAGCAGACGCAGATGCATACAAAGAAAATACCCAGACTACCCCACAGAGGCAAGAGATCCTGGGCCAGTTTTACAGATAAGAAAAGTTAAAAGCTTATTCTAAGAAGCAGAGTCATTTCTGCCACAACTAAATGTTGGTGTCTTTGGCTGAGTCCCTGGTTTACATCTAAACTGCCATGACACTGACGCAGGGGTTTTGGGATGAGGCCAGATTCTCTGCTCCCGCTGGTGAATGGCGATTGAGCTGACTGTAGATCTGTAGATTTTTGCAGCCAAAATAGTCTGTTTTTAGTGTTTGCAGCTATTCCCATTTAAAATTGGGAATTTGGGCTGGCTGCAGGTTTCTACAGCCGAAATAGTGTTAGAAGCAACCCAGCTAAGAGCTGGAATCCCACCCCACCCCACCACCTGCCCCACACTGTTGAACATTGTGTTGCAGCTCTTGGTGTGGAAGTACACCCCAGGAATTCGGCACCAATCTTCTTCTGGGTTCTTGGGAACTTGAAGAATAAAATCCATGCACAATCACAAAGGGAAGAGTAAAAGGAGTAGGATTTATTTAAGGAAGGAGAGTAGAATCTTGCAAGGTGGAGGGTACTTCAAAGCAGGATACCGTTCTTATGTGTGTTAGGCCAGGATTTATCTTGGTTTTGGGTACGAGGCTTGATTAAGATTTATGTAAAGCAGGCATTGAGAAAATCATCAACATCATTGGCTAAACTATGTAAAACAGGCATTGAAACTAAACACTAAAATCATTGATTAAAATCTATGCAAAATAGGCAGCAAATCTTTCCTAGTTTTCACCTGTGTTCACCCTCACTTCTTAGTTTTCCCACCTCTGGGTCAAAGGAGTTGCCTCATGGTCTTTTGAATTTGAAGGCTCTGAGAATGCTGGGTATTCTCTCTCTACTGGCCAGCTTCTAGGTGTGGTTGAATAGGGCCCATTGTCCTACCTAGCCATTTTACTCTCTCTCCTAATCTCTATCAACACCATGCTGTGGGGGCAGGGCGGGACAGGAGCTGTTCTGACCCTCCTTTGGCATGAGCACAGACAACACCTGCATCTCAAATGTGGACAAGGATAGAGGAGGCTTTTAACTTTTTTTTTTTCTCTCTACTCCCAAAGCAGCAGGACAAAACTGAACTGGGGGAGAAAATGGAGCCATTTCAGGGTCTCAACAGCAGGGCCCTGTACTTGGCTCAAGCTCGTGATTCATTTCATGACTTTCATGGCTCTAAAATTCACTGGTAAAATTTAAATGAGGAAACGAAACACCTGGAAGACAAAAATAGACACTCCAGTTTTAGCTAATTCAAAACTTTCTTTTTCAAGGCCAAATTTCACTTTTCTAAGAGGTGCCAATGACAGACAGGTGAAGACAGGCTAAAATCAGAGTATTTATTAAATCACAAGACACAATGAAACAGTTTGGGAGAGATAGTAAAATGGCTAGGTAGTCAGGACCAGGGGCCTCATTCAACCGCAAGGAGAAGTTGGCCAGGAGACAGTGGTTGACAGGCGTGCTCAGGGCCTACAAATGCAAATGACCATGAGGCTCACCTGTGGGAGCAACTCCTTTGTCCCAGAGGTGGGGACAACTAAGAAGTGGGGGTAGAAGAATGTGGGGACTAGAAAGAATTTGTCACGTGTTTTACAGAAACTTTAACCAACGATGTTGGTGCTCAGTTTCAATGCTTGTTTTACATAGACTTTAAGCAATGATGTTGACGACCAGTTTCAATGCCTGTTTTACATAGATTTCAACCAATGATGTTGGTGCTTTTCACAATGCCTGCTTTACAAGCATCTTAATCAAGGCTCATACACAAACCAATATAATCCCTGGCCTAACCTGCATTACACGGTGTCTCCTAATGTAGGTACCCTTCTGCCTTGTGGAGTCTCTGCTCTCCTTCCTTAAATAAATCCTACTCCTTTTACTCTTCCCTTCCATGATTGTCCATCGATTTTATTCTTCAAATTCGCCAGACAAGAACCCAAAATTCCCAGGGTGAATTTCCACACCAAGTGCTGCAACACACTGCTCAACAGTAGTGGAGAGAAACCCAGCTCTTAGCTGGGCAGCTGCTAACACTATTTCGGGTGCAGAAATCTGCAGCCAGCCCATATTCCCAGTTTTAACTGGGAATAGCTGCAAACACTAGAAATGAACTATTTTGGCTGCTGGAATCTGCAGCCAGCCCAAACTCCATTCACCAGCAGGAGTAGAGAATCTGGCCTCATCTCAAACACTCTGCATCAACAAAATCTCTTTTTTCCATCATTCATTGTTGATTGCCATATAGAGGACTTTGCCTTTGTAACTGTAATCTGAAACAATAAAGAAAAGGAACCAAAATTAATCTCAAGTTTCTCTTACATAGTGAATGTCCAAATATTTTGGAGCTGCATTTTTCTGAAGATGGCCAAATGCTCATCATGCTTTATCAAACAAATATGGTGAGAATTTCTGGCTTACTTCACACCATATGAAAGTAACAATAAATCCAGTAAGTTTTTCTTTTGCAGCTAAAGAGGAAGAGAAAGATTTATTTGCATAACAGTCTCTGGAGGAACTACTATTAATAGTAGATTTGGTTTCTGCTATCCATATCCTATTCATGCAAAGCAAAATATCTACTATAATCAAAATATGTTGCATCTCTTTGGACAAGACCCAATTTCTTCCTTCTGAGACATATGGCGATAAAAGTGTGATGGATTATTTTGCTTCTTAAGAGATGTTTTTAAAAGCAGCTTTTATAGATAATTCACGTGAAAGAATAGCTTTCTTCCTCCATAATTAAATGTGCTTTCAAGCAGCCTACCTTCATCACTTACAAGGGCAACTGTAATTGACTAATAAAATGTAGCAATTGATAGAAAAAGAAGACTTGTGCTTTAAAATGTACTGTATTTCTATGCATGCAGTAGACATTCATATAACATGCATGAAGACATGAAAGGTACTTTCATAAAAAGAATGCTTTCCATGAAATGATATCAATCTAAATTTTAAAAAGTAAAATTGATTTTCCAGCCAGTTTGACATTAAATTATTTCCCTTGAAAACACCTTGTCAAATAAGGTTCTTAACTTTCTTGATAGAGTATCTAGCTTCAGATGTTTAGGGTCCACTGACCAAAGTCAAAAGGGACTGTGACAGATTTGAATAACTAGAATTTTCCAGTGATTCCAGGAAGGTTGATTTAAAAATACGCATCTTATTGGTTCACTTTTTAATACCAAATATTGGAGTCCTGATGTTGGAAATTAACCTGAGCCATTTTGGTTGCTTTAAAGATTACCACAGCCTTTGTAAACACTGGTGGTCCCTGGTGTTTAGATCCAGATGGGATGTAATATTGAAAGCAAGTCGTGAATAAAATGCAGCTGGAAGTGGAAATATTTATTAGCAGACAAGTACAAAGTGAGTTTTACACCATCTGTTCCTGTAGGCTCAGGGAAGTCCCTGCTGGGTCTCTGACTCTTCTCCCCTACCTGGTGAGGAAGGCTCTGCGGAGGACAAGGTAGCACTGCCCTAAGGCAGAACAACCCTCATCTAGTGCTCCACTGAGTCTTTGTGAAGCTGAAACCAAACAGAACTGGACTTTGACTCTCTAAGGCTGCTGGACGGGTCAGAGTCTTAGACCTGTTCCAGTCAAGGATGATAGTGAGGGTACAATCTTTCTGGATAACGATCTTGGTCACCCTTGATTTTATCAGTATAAAATTACTTTTTAACAAATGGTATGCTGGTATGCTTTCTGACAATATTGAAAATGCTTGTAGAGGCCCCTCAAGAGCATGGACTACTGAGAAGATCCTTTAAATGCTAACCAACCTCCCGTAGATATGCATTAAAATTAACCTCACGTGAACGTAATGCAGTGCTGGTACTGATGCATTTTAAATCAAAGTGTCACACAGACAGGTAGAATGTCTCATTCTGTAGATTTGTCCTTTCCTATTTACTTTTTGCCTTATTTTTTCCTCCTAACATCTGTCGAATGACACTGCTTCTACTCCCCAGAGATTCACTTTGAAAACTGAGTATAGAAACAAAGATAATTGAATTTGTGGAGAGTTACACAAGATGTCACTTGGGTTTCACATGGGGAAAACTGTCACTTAATATATGAATAAACTCTCATGGGTGAAATGCACTCTCCCAGTGCTTGCCCAAGTGAGTGGCTTACAGTGTGCCTTATTCCATCACAGATGTAGTTATTGTTGGGATAAAACCCAACATGCAATTCTAATTACAGCCTCTGTCATTGGTACTAACAAGCAAAGTTTCTACCCTCCAGAAACTAGAATCCATATAAAAGTTCTAGGACTCTCCTTCTGGCTGTTATCTTACTATTAATGTTGACTGGTTAGAAACTTTCTATAACTTTAAATTAAAAGGTTCCAAAAGAATTCTAATTTAGGTGGTTTTGTTGCAGGGATTCTTCTATGAAGATTTCTTTGGCTGTTATTCTTGAAGGTAAGGCTAAGCAGATAGACAAATTCTAAGTAGAGCATGTAAAATTCATCCTCCCACTTCTTTGTGTGTCTAAGTCAACATTTCTCAAATGATTCTGAAATGCATTTGATGACAGGATCCCTATTTTGAGTAAACTTAGTGTGCTGTACAATGAATACTAGAATGTATTCTGAGAAATGTTGGTAATAAAATACTCCAGGCAGAATAAGATTAAAAAGAAGTTCCCTCACAAGAAAGCATTCAAGAGATTATCTCTGTATCTGGCAAAGCTTTCCTATATTGAAATGGATCCTTTTTGCAATAATTTAAACCCATTTCCTGCCTTTCTGTTTCAGTAGAGATGAGAGCAGCTGGTCACCATCTTCATTGTAAGAAATCATTATTCATTTAGACATGCTTATTAAAACATCCATGACTTCTCCTTTTTGGAAGATAAAACCTAAGGTGTATTTAATACATGATAAACAAGTAAATTATGTAGAACGCTAAAAATGTGAAGCGTACCACAGGAAAAGAAAAGCTGAGGGGCTAGAGCGGGTGGCTCAGTGGAAGAGTGCTTGCCTGGCATATGCGAGGACCCTGCTTCAAACCCCAGCACTGTGTACAAAAATTAATAAAGGAAAAACAAAAGCCAGATGGAAAAAACCTCACTTCTCACTGTCACTCAGGGGAAAAAGAGGATGGTGCGAGGGAGTAGGTCTGCTCACGTTTGATCTTGCTCACCTTTGCAAATTTCTGAGAGAAACCAGAAGCTACTGGAGCTCTGTAAGCGAAGGCCTGACACCATCTGACATGTTGTTCTGTCTGCCATGCTAAGAATAGACTTGGGAGAGAGTGAAGGATAGATGCAGGGAGATAAATTAGGAGAGTTTGCTGTATCTCAGACCAGGACAGCAGTGAGAACTGAATACATTTGGGATATATTTTGATGGTAGAATTAACAACATTTAGTTATGGACTGGATATAATGTTTCAGAGAAAAATGTCAAATATTTTGGCCTGAGCAGCTGGTAGCATGATTTTTCTATCAACTAAGGAGAAGAACATGGTGGGGCACAGGCTTGTGACGGGGAGAATGAGGCACAGCTTTGACCATGTGGAGACAGGAATATACCTATGTCAGGACCATAGCCCAGTTGTGTCAGTGCAGTGGGTTAGGGTGCTGAAAGACCGAAAAAAATATCTGGAGATGGTGTGTGAGGTGTAAGGCCTTACTGAGAAATGTTTATGGGGTAGGTCTAGTGGTCTTGGCTGAACAGATCGCACCTCCCTGCCTCCCTATGCTTTGGTAAGCAATGCCTTCTCTCCCTCAGCGCATCTGTCCAGTGGTGACTGGCTGGACATGTGACACATATCCTTTCCACAGTGCCCTCAGTTCAGCCCCAGGCACTGAGGGAGGGCTTCCATATGACAGGCAGCAGGTGCAGTGACATCATCAGCACTAGCTTCTTGGTTAGCTTGTATGACCAGCATCCCTCCAATCAACGGTCCCAGGTATATATGCAAGAAAGCAGCTTCCCACAGATAACACTAACTTGCCCTCACCCAGTGTGCCTAAGAGAACACAGTATTCTTCCAGATAATTGGTTTCAGGGGGTTCCAGAGCAGGCTTGCCCTCAGTGTTCTCTTGCCTTGGCTAGGCTTTGGGAACAGAAAGGGGATGTTCAGGTGTTTTACTGTTCTCCCTTTTCTTTAAGGCTGATACAAATTGACATTCAAGTGGAACTGCATTTCAGGACCATTATTTTGGAACCCTCTTACAATCACTACCTAATTAAAAAAAAAAATAAGATTTCAGGGGCTGGAGCAGTGGCTTGGTGGTTACGGCGCTTGCCTGGCATGCGCGAGTATGCAAGTTCAAACCCCAGCACCCATGCACACAGCGAAGTGTCTGAGTAATGAAGGTTATTTGAAAAAACTAAATAAAAATTGCTTCTCTCTTTCTCTCTCTCTCTCTCACTGTCCCCTCTTTCTTAAATAAAATAAAATAAAATGCATATCTTTTTAAAAAAATAAGATTTCAGGAAGAAAGGTAGATACCTGTTTTCAACAATTGTTTCTAGGTGTGAAGAGTAACACAGTAAGCAACTGAATAATTTGTTTAACAAATCTAGGATAAGCGCTGACCCCGGAATTTCCTTTCCTATGTTTCACAAATGCTTTCTGGAGCTGTTGTTGGTAGAGCTTTCTCCTCCAGGAGCTGTGTCCATGTTTGTCTTAATGCACTAAGGTCTGTACAGAAACCCTCCATGCTTTTATAATTATATCATTGTATATTCTACTGTCATGTACATCTAAAAAGAAAAGGAGGTGGAAGGGGAAGTACTGGGGACTGCATGAGAGCAAGTTATACTCCATGCTTTCATAACCATGTCGTTGTATATTCTATTGTCATGTATATCTAAAAAAAGCAAAGGAAACACTAAGGATTTGGTATTGGTGGTTGGTTGCATCACTCACCAGTGTATTAAGTACTTTCCAAAAGGCTTTCTGAGTAGTGAACTAGCATTAGCTGCTTTTATCCCTAATTAATCCTTCCATGATTTTCTTAAGATACAAAAGATGAGTTCCTTAAATAGGTATTCATGTTATGAATAAAAATAGGCAGGGTGGAATGGCTCCAGTATTAAAAAAATGACTTTGGATTTTATAATGCTTCAAAAATCCAGGAGCATGGTGAAAATAAGTGGTAATAAGTTTCTTTTGTAAAAATACAGAGCATTAAGAAAAATAACATTGGCTGAATAAACCAACTCTACCTTTAAAATATAGCAATTATTTTTGGCACAATGAAATAATAATACATATGAAATCTTACTGAGAGTCATAACAAATAAATTTTTTGAAAGGGTGAAAATCAAGAGAGAGAGAGAAAAAAAAGCTACCATTGATTTCTCCTCTTTTTACGACATGATTATCCAATTCTTCCACCAGTAACTTCAGGGACTCTTTAAAGAGTTAGAATAAGCACAAGAGAGCTTGGGTAAGTTACTATCTTAACCTTTGAAAATACATGTATCTGATAAAAGCAAATAAAAAAGGTTAAATTGTTAAATGATATGGAAAAACTCTGCCAGACTGGGACAAAAGAGAAGTAGGTACAATGCTCCAGGTATCAGACTTCCGTTACACATAACCTTTGGAAGAGGTTGCACAAGATTGAACCCAGGGTAAGAATAATTTCACAGGTAACATATTAATAATCAACAAAAAGGAAGGCTTTGACAAAGATTTTGTTTTGTTCCAATCTCTGCCACTGAGGAGAATTGGGACTAGGAAGAGGTCTATGAAGAACAAAAGAAAATGATTATTTCCTGTTTACTTCCTGTTTTTTCTCAATTTCCACACTCCTTTAATAATAACTCTACTGTTTTCCTTCTGTAGCCTATGCGCTCAGATGACAACTTCAAAGCCCATTTTTAAGTAAGTTATTGAATTTTCCCATTCTTTTTGTCCCTTGGTAAATATTCAGGATATTTTTAGTGTGTGTATGTGCTGGGGATCGAACCCAGGGCCTCATGCATGCAGAGCACACTCTGCTAAATCTTCAGTTTTATCAGAGCAGTTTAATGCTATGATTCTGCCTTTCTGATAATTTGAATTTCCTGTCTTCCCAATTATGCTTAAGCATTAAAAACTTGAATGTATGTTATTAGCATTCGCTTTTATGACAAGAATTTAAAGAAGCCCCCTGTTACCTGGGATGGAGGATGAGGAAGGGGAGTTGGTCATGGGGAGGATTCATCTTCATAAGCATCAAACATAGATTCCAATTATGTCTGGACCTTGAAATATGTAGACTCAAAAAAGTACAGACAACTGGACTTTCTTTCTTTTATAAATCTAGCATTTCTACATAATGGATATTAGGAACCCTTATCCTATTCCTGGATTTAGGCTGTGACAACTTCAGAATGATGGTGTTGATGATGATGACAATGGTAGACTATGAAAATGGCTGAGAGGTGTTCAGTGCTCCCTTGGTATGGGCCACTGTGATGATGTGCGGCGTGGCTTGCTAGGGTTGATGTCACACTACATGGTGTAGAAGGGCTCAGCCAGGTGAGCTGCCCCTTCTGGTCACCGGCATAGCCAGTGCCTGTCATGTCCCTCCTCAGCATCCCTCTTCTACAGCCTCAGGACTCTTGACCTCCAACTCAAGGCATCAGTCCTCCCCAGCACAGCAACGCTGGCTCCCAGGCTCTTCAGAGAATGAGTGTGTATGTGAAATCTGCACCAGCATTCTGGGGATCTGACAGGGGACATGGTCATGATGAGTCCATTCACTGAAGAACTGCCAGGGATCGTAGCTAGCAACCATTCCTTTCCTTCATTTTACCACTGAGTAAATAGGAATCCTCACAGCTAGAGTGACTTACTCAAAGTTAAATGTCCCCCTGGGGTGACTAGAAGAAACAAGCAAGAAGCCTTGAGGTGGGTGCTTGTGCAAAAAAAGAGGTGGGGAAGAACAGGGGCCATGGTGAATAGATATTGGTTCAGTCTTCGCTGAATTAAAAGGTGTCTTAGAATTTTACATATTCTCCACAATTTCCAGTTTTTTAAAAATAATGCCTTCTTCTGTCAAGCCTGTACAACTCTTGATATGCAACCTACTTTTTGTTAGTCTCTCCTAGAGTTAGTTCATGCCTCTCCTACCTGCCTGACACATACAGTCCCAGAATTCTTCCCCTTCTTACCCACCAGTTTCATCCTTTAAGCTCCATTGGTTCTGCCCCTTGATCCTTTCTTAGTCCCATCCCAGAGTAGCCTCAGGACTGCAACATCCTCCATGGGGCATGGTAGAGCCTCTGGAGGATACCCAACTGTAAAGCTGCATGCTGGAGGGAAGGTTTCTAGAACATTCTTAAGAAAACATAGTCACACACACCCCCACCACCAAAAAAGGCAAATGAAAAAAAAAAAAGAAAAAAAAGGAAGAGTTAAATTGTTCTAAGCATTCAAAGATCGTGTGTGGAAAAAGAATGAGAGTCATTTACAAGGAGGCTCACAGAAGATTGAGGGAAAATCTGCTCAACAGTCCCAAAGTCAGATTGTGGCAGGACTCTAAGATTTTATATATATATATATATATATATATATATATATATATATATATATATATATATTATATGGTCATATAAATCACTGGAAAAAAAAAGAAAGACTAAGACTAGGAGGAAAAAATGTGTCTTCTGGGGTTGAGGAGTTATTGAATGTTTTGAGCCAGGGAACAGATTTTTTTGTGTGAAGGCAATTTCCTAGGCTGCTCACCCTGACTATGAATCACTCTTCAGAGAACAATAATGGGCCATCTGTGGGAGGCAGATGATGACACAGTGTCCAGAGGCTTTGAGGTGACTGAGAAACACTTGCAGTAGAGCTGGGTGATGCTTTCCTGAGCCCTGCATCAGCATTGCACTCAGCAGTGTGGATAGCCTGGCCCTACACCATCCCCCAGTTTACAGGACACTGCTGGATTTCCACCCTTCTACTTGCTCATCCTGCTTGGGAATTTCCTCACTGAGTTTTTCTTCTGCTTAAATTCTATATACTTCTTGCTTGTGAAGAAGCCAAAGCAGAAGTCACAGCTGCCACCCAGGTGGGTAATTAGTTGGTGCTCACTGGGCTCTGAGGGTTCCTCCCTGCAGACGTAGCAGCCAGTGCCAAGCAAGAGGAAATCCTTAGCCAGGATGGACTGGTCACCTGTTGCAGCCGGCCTTGCACAGGGGTCAGGCAGGTGGAGACACAGCTGGGCACAACTCATGGGCCCACTTCTTCTGTCTCCCACTCATTCCATTTACCTGACTGATACTGAGCACCAGCAGTGAAGCAGCAGAGCCATTACTAAGGCAACCATTTTTTTCTAATTCAAACCATACAAAGATGGTTGAGACAAATTTCATTATGGTTCATTCAAACAAAGGGGAATGAATACAGCAAATCACCAAGACGTCCTGTGCTAAGCGGAAGAATTCTCACAGATCTCTTCTACACTCTTGCGTTGAGAAGGCCTGTGAGTTTTGTCATTGATGATGTGAAATCTAATTCTATTTTATTAAACAGAATTTGTGTTTACAGTATTTTAAATACAAAGGATATTCTGTAGGTGCAAGATTTTCGGCTCTTTTCAGTTTACATCAACAAATGCTAGGAGTCCTTCCTTTTCACACATTCATTCAGTGAATACACGCTGAGTATGAAACGAGTATCACTGCACCAGGCAGAGGTGCAAAGCAAGCAAACAAACAGAGCTCCTGGAAAGGCCTGGCTCCCATGCTAGGCAGCTTGCGTTCTGGTGAGTAGTCAGACATCCTTAACTTTGCATGTGCGTGGACTTTCAGTTACTATCATTATGTGACAAGTGGGTAGTATAGGGATTAAGGTGAATAGAGAATGCATTAGAACTACGGAGGAGAAATTTCATTGCTCTCAAAAAGTAACCAAAGAGGTGAAAATTGAAAGCCCAACTTCTTAGCCTTTTTCTCTTGGTCTCTACCTTTTCAACTCTCTTGCTTCCTTATCCAAGGCCCTTTAGAAAATAAACCAGCCTCCTGATTTTTATGTGAACATGTCAATATATTGATGAGTAGACAAGAGTAGATGGGTCTAGAGCACCGGTGGAAGAGCTCAGACAGTTTAGCTACTGCGAATAGAGTGAAGGAGAGTTCTTGGGTAGATGCGCAGGGTAAGTATGGAGATGAGGTGGTGGCAGTGTGTGGATGTCCTGTTTGAATGCTTTCCATATTCTCAGTGAAACAGAAAGCCAAGCCATCAATCGAGGGTAATAGGGAAAGAGGTGTTTGGGATGAGAGTTGAAGGTAACATAGTTGTCTATGAAGCCAGAGGGAAATGGCAGGACAGCATGACTGTACCAAGGGTATAGTAGATGGTCATAAATTTAAAGTGATATTATCAAATGAAGTTGCAGAATAGAATGAGTTGTAATTTGCCTTGCATGTAGCAAATCAATGAATAAAAGTAGCTGGGATATAAAAATACCCTGGATAAGGCATTAGCAATAGCAATGAATATTTAAGCATGACCCACTTTAAGGGAAAATACTGTTTTAAACACTATGTCAAATATTTCATTAAGCTAATTTTCAAGCTCTGTTAAAATGACATACACAAAAATCTCAGCTTTTGTGCATGGTCTAAGTACCAAAGCTGGTCATAGTTACTGGGGGGGGAGGGAGAGAGGGGAACTGACATAAGCAAGTAGCAGTAAGTCATCATCATCCATAAATATATGGCAGATTGAGGAGCCAGTTAAATGTAGTGAGAGGAAGCTGGATCAACTGAGCTGGCTAAAGCCCAAGACAACAGTCTTCCTGTAGCCTGAGCTGGACACAGAGTGGCAATGTCAAGGCCTAGGGAAGTGGTGGTCATCGATGGACAGACCATGGTAGTAGTATCTGATAAGTGCATCTTCTCTAAGTTGATTGCAGTGATCTTGATGTAGAACATGCTGGATTGGGCAGTAAATGGCCAGAATGAAGGGAATTTTCAGTAATGAAATCAGGACGGGGTTAGAGAGCAAGATATACGGATAGATGAGGAAGTAAAAAAGGGAAAACTGGTCTAGAAGAGAAGAGATTGGCATTGGCACGGAGCCATTCACTACTCAATGCTCTCTTCATTTTCCAAGTTCAACTTCATTTTCTATTTGGTAGATTAAAGCACGATTGTTGTGGTTTAAACATGAAGTAGCCCCCAAAAGCTCATTTGTGAGACAAAGGAAGAATTTTGAGAGGTGAAATGTTTGGGCTAGGAGAGCCTTAATCTGATCAGGGAGTTAATCCACTGATAACTGGGTGGTAACCATAAATAGGAAGGGTGTGGTTGGGAGATAGGTCACTGAGGTGTGTCTTTGAGGTTTATATTTTTGTCCCTGGGAAGTGGAGCTTTCTCTGCTTCTTAATTGCCATGTCCTGAGCTGCTGTCCATCTCTGCGCCCTTCTGCAGTGATGTTCTGCCTCATCTTGGGCCCAGAGAACGGAGGAGGCTGACCACAGACTGAACCTCTGAAACTGTGAGCCAAGATAATTTTTTTTCTCCTCTAATGGTTCTTGTCAGGTCTTTTGGTCACAATGCTGCAAAAGCTGACTAAAACAATGATGCTTATTCCATTAAATTTCATTGTTTTTTTTTTAATTTGCAATAACATTCCGAAATGAACTATGTGGCACAAAAATCACTTGACCTTAAATGAGGTTTGGTCAAATGTGAAATACCTTCCACTTTACTGTTCAATTTATTGTGTCTATGATAGTGCAATGATCTACTCTTTTGGAGTATATATCAATGATTTACTCTTTATCCTTTTGATAAACAAGATGAGAAATAATAAACCAGATAGACTCTGAAGTGGGTTCCATGATTCCTGTCTCTGTTATGTTTTTTTTTAATCCCTCATCTTGTGGAGGCAGAAACTTGTTTCTAGAAAAGGTTATGGTTCATCACTTCTGTGATTACAATGTAAGTTTCTATCTTGCAAGAAAACTGATGCTAGAGATTAATCTTTGTGGGATTTGCAGAAGTAATCTGTGAGACAGTCTAAAGAGAGGGCCACATAGCAAAGAACTGTGGCAACTCTTTGAGAGTGACTTGCAAATGATAGCAAGAAGTCAGGGACCACAGCTTTATGGCTGCAAGGAGGTGAATTTTGCCAGGAGTTGAGCAAATTCGGAAGTAGATCCATCCTTAGTTGGCCCTCCAGATGAGAATAGCACTGACAACACATTGTAGTCTTGCAAAGGATTTGCTTAAGCCACGCCTGCACTCCTGATCCACAAAAGCTGCAAGATAATAAGCGTGTGTATTTTTCTAAACTGACAAGTTTGTGGTAATCTGTTACACTGTAATCAATAGCAAGTAGTGGCCCATATTCCATTTTCACTTCCTTGTTGGGATGAGTTTGGAGCCAGAGAGAAGTCAGTTTGATGATCATTGCATCTCTGTTAGATACTTGTGAGGGGCTGGGATATAAACGAACATGGAGGCTAATCAGGAACAAGCCTGGAAATAGACATCTCATCCCTGAGACGAACACAGTCACCTCCCTAGGTGAAGACATGCATTAGCCCTACTTCATCCTGTTCCTGAAACTTCCATCAAGTTGTCGCTGCTGGCCACTTCCAGGGATTGGGCTGTGAATTTGTCCCAATGTGTACCTGAGAAATCAGCTTGTTTGGAGTTGCTAGAGCTGCAGTTATGGTATTTGTTGGTATGAGGGAATTGACAAAGCAGAAGTTGATTGGGTCAGATGGTCAACTTCACTAGGAAAAGAAATAGCCTTCAAACCACCCTGCCAAAGGTGCTCCACTGCTTCGTGTCCTCTCACAGCCATCTCTGATTGTGGTCATTCTTCACAGAGCATCAGATCTTTTCTCCCATCCTCAACCCCACCTATCGTTCTGCATTTACAAGCATACCTCATGATCATAAAATGAAAAAGAACTGCAAATCTCAAGACACTCTGTGAGAATGTAATGAAAAACCACCAAATGCATTACTTGCAAATAAAATTCTGTGATGTATCTTCTTGCAAGGAGAAACTCTATTAGGAGATATGGAAATAGTAAACTATAAAAAATAAAACCAATTGCATTAATTCTCTTAAACAATGAAAATTAGACTGGCTATTTTCCTGATTTATGTTACTAGGCCTAGTCCAGCTTAAATCTGAAAGAGTCACAAAAGCAAACTCAAGTGCATTTTCAGACTATGATCCTCCTGGGGTAGAAATATTAACTGTTCATAAGAGAAAACAGAATAATTAGCCTTCACTGCTTAACACCTTTTATCTCTACTGTGCATACATTCAAAGAGAGTTATTATCTTAATCACAAATGTTGAGAGCAAATTAGTTCATTTTAAAATTCATTATCGACAAAGGATTTAGTTCAGCACTGAATTTCCAAATGGATCATGTAAGATTAAATCCAGCCCTTGTGTATCCAGAGTGTGAGTAGTAGCAGAAGACGGAGAGGCAGAGAATGTACAAATCCTCTAGTAGTCATATTCTTACAAGCAATAAGGGCCACATTCCTCAAAAATATGCAGTGAGATTTTTTTCCCTCTGGCAAATAATAAACTACTGCTTAAGCCAAAGTTTCTTATGAAAAAGTAGAAAGCTAGAATCAATCCTTATCTTCATCTTATAACTATTTCTGCAGAATAACAAAACATTGCATTCTGAATCTTGATTCTTCTCCCCTCTGGACAAAATTCTGGCAAGTTCAAGAATCTGTTTTGCATCACCTACTTATACTAATCCTCTGATGATGTAAAAAAATTGACTGAAATATTCTGTGAAAATATTCTTTGACTTGGAAGAGTGTCTAATTTATTTCTCAAACATATAGCTTTTATGTTTGTTTTCAGTAAGTATAGCAATGTACAAGAACAAATATTCTATGCTAATCCCTGGGGGTGGGGTTCAGAGAAGGGAAAGATAACACATGTGCTATTCTATTTTAATTGCTGTATTATTTGTTATATGTAATGTGGTAGTTTTACAAAAGTTTATTTATTTAAATGTAAGTGAAAAAATTAAATACATACTAAAGATAATCATAACAAGATAGAGTGTTCTAGTACCCTCTGACCTCCTGACTCTTATCCAAATAGGATACAGAAAAAAGTGCTTGGTAAATTGGAGGGACACGAAGATTGCAAGCATACAAAATGCAATGAAGTTAGGCAGAAGGGGTGCTCAATATTAGCAAAAGAAAGATTCAAATGTGTCATGGGCTGTTTAGTAACCTGAAGTCTGTCTTTTTCTTTCATTCCCATCCCCACTGCCTGCAGATGCAGAGGACAGCTAAAGAATCAGACAAAACCACTGTCATCACAGCCAGATGCCAAGTGGAAAAAGAAGCATGGTGGGAGAGGGGAGAGTAAGTGAGGTTTAAAATGACAGAGGCTTTAACCTGCACACACACACACACACACACACACACACACACACACTCCTCCATCTCTCTGGCATCTTCTCTTATGACTCTCTCTACCCCTGGCTCGTTCTCCCACCATGGAACCTTTTTGCTGTTCTCTGAACATTCCAGCCCTTGTCTGCCTCAGGGTCTGGGCATTTGATTTCCTTCAACTTGGAAGATTCTTCCTCAAATACCTACCTGACTGACTTACTTCCTGTCTGTACTCAAACATCACCTTATTTTTGAGACCTCCTTTGACCTCTTCATGACATACATTAATACATTATAAAATACATGTACATAAATATTTTCATAGCATGCACAGTTTATATACATACATACATATTGATTTTAATTTATTAATTAGACTGTAAGCTCTTCAAGAGAAGGCCCTTTCTTTTGTTTACTGCTCAAGTTCCATGAACTGAAAAAGTATGTGGCCCATTGTGAGCGATCAATCCAAACTGAGTGAAGAGGAAGGAAGCCTGAGACCCCAGCGAACAGTCACCTGTGCATTGAGCAAAGTGGATTAGGTACACATGAGTGTAGCTCAAGAAGAAGATAGAAGATATGTTTTGCATCATCCTCCAAACTCTAAGCGTATTTCGGCATAAATGCTTACTCATCTAAAAACAGTGTTTTCTTGTCTTTCTAGTAATAGCTTGTACTTATATATTTTTCAAAATTTAAGGGCATAACTGAGGTTATAAAATCACTTCAAAAAATAACTTACCAATATAGCTCATATATCACTTGGAAATATTTTACATCAACAGAGATGTAATTAATGCATTGACAATTTTTGTATGCCTTTCATCCATTGTTCTTTTTTTAATTAAAAAGATGCTATTAAAGTGGGACTTCTGGTTTTATAAGTTTAGCAGTACTGCTATCATCTTATCATCAGAACCCTTAAAGTAGGGTCCTTAGTAACTAATCATGTGGAAAAATTTCAGTTGTCCCTGACCCAGGAGGTTTCTAACTAGCAGGAGAATCTGACTGCTAAGGTCTGATTCCCTTCTTCCTTTCAGGGTGGAAACAGACCAGGAGGGCAGAGGCCAGGCCTCAAAAATGTGCAATAGAGCCAAGCCTCTTTGGTTAAACTCTAAAAAAACAAAATGTGAATGTGAGTTTTCTCCAAGGATTGCCAGATGTATTAGTTAATGTTTGCAAGGAATTTTCAAGATGAAAGCTGCCACAGAAGGGCTAGATCTTACTATTAACTTAGCTGGAATGCTTTATTAATATTTCCATGCTGCATCAGAGTATCTGAAAATAATTCCCACCCCTCTCCCTCACACACACATGCACACACACACATGAACTCACACACAGACTTAATAACCTTTCAAGGAGCAAATTTTCATTCATGTTTCATATTATCAAAGATTCTCTGGGTAAGTAAGGCTCACCTTGCCTGTGTGCAGGGTTTAGTGCCACCATGAAAGTTCATATTTAACACATTTGACCAAGATGACAGCCCAGGGTACTCCGCACTCTTCTTAATTAATTGAGAAGGATCAAAGGAAACCCTCACTGACATGCTAGTTCAGGATCTACTGCATTTGTTCCTGCAGATAAGTTACAATACAGCAGGCAGGCCAAGCCATGAGCTAAGGCCAGGGTCCGTCTAATCAATCATATTTATCCCAAATGTTTTGCCATGCTATTGAGTTTGCTTCCATTACAGATCATACATGCTTCAGTTAAAAAAAAATTGTGGCAACTAAAATTGAGTTGAACAGAATGTGAAAAAGAAATTATAATCTCCTGGAAATAATAGATCTAGGGCAGTGCTCATCAATGATTGCTAAAAATACTATTTCAAAAGCTAGCAATCATGACCTTATCAAGCATCCAGGTCTAGCTACCAATTTATAGCAAAAATGGGAAAAAAAATCTAAGTCAACTGATAACTTGGGGACACAACCAAGAAAATCCAGAATGTGGAAAACCAGAGAACAAATGACCCAGTTTCACCCAAGGAAAAATAAAAAGAACCAGGTGAAACTTTAGGTTTAACATGACCTAAGAGGCTTCTCAAACAAATTAAATGTGTGGATTTAAACAAAACAACTATTAAAAACAATAATTAGAGCAGTGTAAATATTGACTAAATATATGAATGATTCTTTTTTTTTCATAATTTTTTCTTTTCTTATTTTCTGTAGCCCTTAGGGTTGAATCAGGGCCTTTGTGGATGCTAGGCAAGCACTCTACCACTAAGTTATACTTCTATCACTTCTCTTTAAAAATACATATATTTTGAGGGCTGGTGTGGTGGCTCAGTGGTTACATCACTTGCCTGGCATGTGTATGAGAGTTCAAACCCTAGTACCACATACACAATGACGTCTTAGAGCAATGAAAGCTACATGAAAAACTAAACAAAGTTGATTTTTTTCTCTCTATTTTTCACTGTCCTTCTCTCTCTTTAAAAAAATTATATTTTGAGACAGGATTTTGCTAAGTTGTCCAGGCTGGCTTTGAACTTGCAATCTTCCTGCCTCAGCTTCCTGAATAACTGGGATAACCACCAAACACAGCTTCCTTTTCTTTTTTTTAATTAATTGTAATAATTGTGTTGTTATTATTATTTTTTCTTTTTAAAATTTTATTCAGAAATTTATTTATTGAACAAACAAGCTTCTAACAAAATAATATGATATATATATAAATTCTGAAAATTAGATTTACCCCCAACCTCCCCCCCGCCACATTTACCTACCCTTATCCCTCCCTCAGCTTCCCAATACATCTCTACAAATGCCTTAGGTTGTATGACATTACACCTTAACCGGATTTAAAACATGATACTAGACCTCCTTTCTCAATGGCCAAGGTCTAGCTCCAGCCTTCACAGATGAGTGAAGACATTCAACCCTTGGTTCTCTGGGTTATTCTGATTTCACTCAGCATAATTTCTTCCATAGTCATCCATTCATCTTCAAGGGCTACAATATCAATGTTTCTAATTGCTGAGTAAAACTCCATGGTATATATGTACCACAGTTTTTGGATCCATTCATCCAGTGAGGGACATCTGGGTTGTTTCCATAATTTAGCTATTGTAAATTGAGCTGCTATGAACATCGATTTTGCTGTGTCACCGTAATGTGCTGATTCTAAATCTCCTGGAAAAATACCCAGGAGAGGAACAGCAGTATCATATGGTGGGCTCATCCCTAGTTTTTTGAGGATTATCCACACTGCTTTCCAGAGAGGCTGTACCAGTCTGCAGCTTCACCAACAGTGTGTTAGTGTCCCTATCTCTCCACAGCCCCTCCAGCATCTATTATTGTTTATTTTCTTCATTTTTGCCAATCTGACTGGCATGAGGTGATATCTTAATGTAGTTTTCATTTGCATTTCTCTGATTACTAGTGATTTAGAGCACTTTCTCAT